>CATNUO010000013.1:0-5000 GCA_951215215.1 Andrena trimmerana
GACTTCCCTTACCTACATTAATCTATCGACTAGAGGCTCTTTACCTTGGAGACCTGCTGCGGATATGGGTACGAACCGGTGCGACACCTCCACGTGGCCCTCTCCTGGATTTTCAAGGTCCGAGGGGAAGATCCGGACACCGCCGCAACTGCGGTGCTCTTCGCGTTCCAAACCCTATCTCCCTGCTAGAGGTTTCCAGGGAACTCGAACGCTTATACAGAAAAGAAAACTCTTCCCGGATCTCCCGACGGCGTCTCCAGGTCATTTTGGGTTACCCCGACGAACACTCTTACGAGGGCCCGAATGGTTTGCGGTTCCGCTACCGGGTTCCGGAATAGGAACCGGATTCCCTTTCGCCCAACGGGTGTGTGTCTCTCAAAAAAAACTCTGTTTTAGGACAACACATCTGCATAGGATTTCTCTTAGGGCTTAGGATCGACTGACTCGTGTGCAACGGCTGTTCACACGAAACCCTTCTCCACGTCAGTCCTCCAGGGCCTCGCTGGAGTATTTGCTACTACCACCAAGATCTGCACCGACGGTGGCTCCAGGCAGGCTCAAGCCCAGACCCTTCTGCGCACACCGCCGCGACCCTCCTACTCGTCAGGGCTTCATGGAGGACGTTCACCCGCGAGCGGGTGGCACGTCCCTCCCCACTTGCCGCTGACGGCGGAGTATAGGCGCGACGCTTCAGCGCCATCCATTTTCAGGGCTAGTTGCTTCGGCAGGTGAGTTGTTACACACTCCTTAGCGGATTCCGACTTCCATGGCCACCGTCCTGCTGTCTTAAGCAACCAACGCCTTTCAACCACCCCTTAACTCTGCGTTTGGTTCATCCCACAGCGCCAGTTCTGCTTACCAAAATTGGCCCACTTGGCACTCTGATTCAATATAATCTCGTGGCTTCATGATCCAAGCAAGCCAGAGATCTCACCCATTTAAAGTTTGAGAATAGGTTGAGGTCGTTTCGGCCCCAAGGCCTCTAATCATTCGCTTTACCAGATGAAACTCGCACACGTTCGCGTAGGAACGAGCGAGTGCCAGCTATCCTGAGGGAAACTTCGGAGGGAACCAGCTACTAGATGGTTCGATTAGTCTTTCGCCCCTATACCCAGTTCCGACGATCGATTTGCACGTCAGAATCGCTACGGACCTCCATCAGGGTTTCCCCTGACTTCGTCCTGACCAGGCATAGTTCACCATCTTTCGGGTCCCAACGTGTACGCTCTAGGTGCGCCTCTTCTCGCAATGAGAACGAGACGCCCCGGGAGTGCGAGGCCGCATCGTAACGCGGCCGATCCTCCCTCGGTCGACGCATAGGTCGACCTTCACTTTCATTCCGCCTTTAGGTTTCTTTCTCCCAATGACTCGCGCACATGTTAGACTCCTTGGTCCGTGTTTCAAGACGGGTCCTGAGAGTACCCAAAGCAGTAGCGTCGCCGACCGGTAATTCGAAGCTTGGCGGCCCAGTCCAAGGACACCGCCTGCTAACAGCTGGCCAGGCCCGGGGACGGCACTAGGTCCGTGCCTCCGGGTAAGAACTGACCGGGCTTGCGGCGGGCCTGACGCACACACATTCGAAAATGGATTGGTTGCGGCCCGATACCGTCTCAGAGTACCGTCGCGCAGCCGGCCGGGCGACCGAGGGTCTGTCGCGTGCTCTGGGAGCAACGAAACAGGCAACCGCTCGGGCCGTAGACCGACACGCAACGGGTCGCGACGTTCTACTAGGGGAGAAGTGCACGACTACGTGGCCGGAACATTCGCCGCCGGTGGTGTACCCTCGCTAATGGAACCACGAAGGTCCACCCGGAGTATCGCGCACCGACGGGAGCCAGCCTCGTCGACGATGAATCTCCCCATTCGATCTTTTGGGTTTCTCAGGTTTACCCCTGAACGGTTTCACGTACTCTTGAACTCTCTCTTCAAAGTTCTTTTCAACTTTCCCTCACGGTACTTGTTCGCTATCGGTCTCGTGGTTGTATTTAGCCTTAGATGGAGTTTACCACTCACTTAGGGTTGCACTCTCAAGCAACCCGACTCTATGGAGAGATCCTCCCGAAACGCGTACCGGTCGCTACGGGCCTGGCACCCTCTCCGGGTAAGTGGCCCCATTCAAGATGGACTTGGACGCGGTGCGACGTCACGGGATAAACGGATCCTCCTGAACACTACAATTCCCTGCGGCGGAACCGCGGGATTCAGTGCTGGGCTAATTCCTGTTCGCTCGCCGCTACTAAGGAAATCCTTGTTAGTTTATTTTCCTCCGCATAGTAATATGCTTAAATTCAGCGGGTAATCTCGCCTACTCTGAGGTCGTCAATCGTTGTTTTATATATACAACAAATTATGTTCCACAAGAGAAAAAAGGCAGAGACCGCGAAGTAGAGAGAAGATATTTTTGGAGAAGCGCGCGCGTGCCTCCGATATTATAAATCGTGCTCCCTCTTTTTGGATATTGTACATGTCGAACGGGTCTCCCGGCGGGAGTACGGGGTGGTGTGCGCGTAGTGCGTTGACACAGACGACGGGGCCGGGCCGTACGAGAAGCTGGGCTGAAGAATAAAAGGAGAAGAACGATATACACAAAACTTCTCCAGATTCTTTCTCTTCCCTTGCTCGCTCGCAGTTTCCCATGCGCACCGCGCATATTCGGCATCACGCCACGCACATACATCTTCTTTTTCCCCGTACACATCCCGGCTCGTAGCCGGACCCGACGACGGATCGATGTGTGATCGATATTATTCTCTTGTATCCAGAGGTGCCATCGCACGATTTTTTCAGAGAAAAGGTATATTTGAACTCTCCTCTTCTCCTCTAATCTAGAGAGAATTAGAAGGAGCCCCCCCTCTTCCGATTCATTTTCGCCACGCCAAAGTGTCTTTTCGTCGCGCATCCTCGATCCGATCCGGGAGGAGACTCGCGCGGAACGACCACCGGTTTTTACTTTAACGTCCGTCCGCTATTATTAGCTTTGAGATTCCGCTATCCCTTTCATCACGCCTCGAGCAGTGACTCGCAGCAGAGGGAACATTGTGGAAAAATAAGCTTTTCCGTGGACTGGACGACCGGTGAGATCCGCGGTCTCGGATACGATCGACCAACAACGCGACAAAGACACATGGGGCGATCGGGGAGACTAATCTTCTTCCATTCTACGAAGGAGAGTGTTGCACACCTTTCGCGGCATCGGCGCCTTTCGGTTCGTCAAAGTTCAAATTCGCGCAGCCGCGCCAACCAGGATTCTGGGGTACAGAAACGTTTTAAACGACGCGTGGAGCAATCACGCTTCTCATCGGATGTTTGGCACGAACACTCTTGTGTGTCGACGGAACGTGGCCATAGGGAGGGAACGAATAGGGGCTAGGCGAGGACACGCGCAACGACGGGGAAATACATCGACCCGATCCTGTTGCAGAGTGGTTTCTTTTTATTCATCATCCCGCACAGCGCCACCATTCATGTACACCATCATATCCCTGGATCTTCACGGCGTCCCGAAGAACGAGTGTCGGTGCCCTCGATGTATCGATCGAGACTGTTCTCTCTCACTTGTCAACGACGACCCTCTTTTTAAAATCCCTAGGGGCCGCGTGAACGCGACGATATAGATCAGCGCACATATGCCCGCGCACTCCGCGCTCTTTCTCTATCTCTCTATCTCTCTATCTCTCTCGGCTCTCTCTTTCTCGGGACAAATTTTTCATTTCAGGCGACGTCGGTAGCACGGTAAAAGATCTCGCGCGGGACGTGAAGGCGAATTCTACAACACCAGTGCGAGCGGAGAGGCCGCTGTGTGTGATCCAGGGAGCGGTGCAGCACACGGGCGGTCGTTGTAAAACAACGACGCACAACGCCGTGAAAGCACGCACGCGAGTCCCCGCGCGATCATTCATCACATTCGCTTCTCTCTTTCTGGTTCTCGCACGGGAGAGAGTACACGCTTCACGATTCTCACGCGAGCCGTTGCAAACGCCGACGAACGGCCCAACTTTCGCTCGTACGTCGCGTATCTCGCGTGTATCATCGACCCGACTCCGAAACGCGTTACATCGTCGGAAACGGCGAGACGGCGAGGATGTGATACGCAGAACCGACGCAAGCAGTCTTTTGTACGTGATAACGACCCTCAGCCAGGCGTGGTCCAGGAATTGTATCCGTGGACCGCAATGTGCGTTCGAAATGTCGATGTTCATGTGTCCTGCAGTTCACACGTTGACGCGCAATTAGCTGCGTTCTTCATCGACCCACGAGCCAAGTGATCCACCGTTCAGGGTAATCGTGTTATTAAATATGTTCGTTATTATCTTTGGTTCTCGGTTCGGATGAAGCCGAGGCCCGTGCGCCTCCAACCAGCGCGCGAAGGAGGTCCGGGCGTCGCCAGCGTTGACGACACTGTGTGTGATTTTTGTCCAGGACGGGAACACCGTCGAAGCGTACCGCGGAAACACCGCGGACGCGACCGACGGCCGAGCGTACATATTCATTTAAAAACCTTCGAGATACACGGCTTGGTACGAGAACCGTAACCGCGTACTCGGGGCGGGGATCATCGACCACCGCACGCGGCAGCATCCTCTGCTTATTACACGCTCTCTTTATCGTCGCCGTCCCCCGAAAGCGGACGCACGGCCGGCTTCGATCGGTCCAATCGGACTTTCGCTATCGAAGCTTCACAGCCGGTCCCTTTTTTTGGCTATCGGGGCGCGCGATTAAGCGAGCGATACTCGGGATGCACGTCGACGCGGATGGATGGTGCGAGCCGCCGCCCTAGGTTACCCGGATCCTCTCCGAGGAGAGTGTCCGTCACAGGACTTTTCGGAGAGCGCGACCAAAATTGAGGGGAAGCGGGATGCGAGTGGAAGAAGCGTCTCGTCGAGAGTGAGAGTGAGAGAAACGTCGCGAAGCCGAGGCTTCGACGGCGGCTCGTTCCTCTGCTCTCTGTCTTCTCGCGCGCTTTACTTAACACACTCGGGGCGCTTCTTGTGTGTTTTCGT
>CATNUO010000013.1:7500-189277 GCA_951215215.1 Andrena trimmerana
ATTCGCGGTTTCACCTTAATACGGTATGTACTGAGACATGCATGGCTTAATCTTTGAGACAAGCATATGACTACTGGCAGGATCAACCAGGGAGCTTCGCGAAGCTTCCCTCTATTCGAATTCACACACTTTCGTGTCCTTTCTGTTCTCATCGCGTCGTCCGCTCTTTTAGAGACGGATCGACGATGCCCCACGTTTGATTTTATTAAAACTTGCACATCAGCGTGCAGTTTTAGACATCATATCCTCGATTTGTTCCACTAATTCTATCTCGGATATGTGCCGCCTCCTTACTCTCCTTCTCTTCTCCTCTCGCTCTCTCTTCTCCACTCACCTTCATACTTCTTCTAGACACCATATATATCCTAGGATTTTCCACAGACTAACTCCATCATCGGATATGATCATGTGCCTTTCTCTGCACTCTCCTTTATTATACTTTGACATCATATCGTTTCGATTCTTCCACTGACTAATATGTTAATCGGATATGTGCCTTTTATATATACGTTCACAGAAAGATCTTGGATTCAGACAAAATTCATTAAATTTCCCTTATAAATAAGGATGGCATCGGATGCTCGATAAAGCGCGTATCACGCGTGCCGCTGCATCCATCGGGAAGCACGGATTACACGCACGCTAGCATCAACCGTAGAAGCACGGACCACTACACGCTGGACATATCGACAAAGCGCGTACCATTCACGCTGGTCATGTACGTAATAGCGCGGACAAGTGCATGCTGGGCAAACGGGAAAGCGCGAATCGTGCCATGCTGGTCATAACGAGTTGGCACGTAATGTGCGCGCCAGGCATATCGAGATCTGACACCTCTTGGGTTTGTATCTACTTTCTCCCTCTTTCAAAGTTCGAACTTTTAGTTCGATACTTTACATGTACCCGACGCTAGCCTTCCTTAGCGTTTTGTTAAGTTTAAATCGTCCATCTGCGTGGATAAAGAGTTGAATGCATGAGGTCGTACAAGCATACAAAGAATTGCATACGAGTCACCAACGTCACTTTTGGACGCTCACCACATAAGGGCCATTCGGTCTTGGACACCGACCCGTGGTAATGCTGTGTGGAGAAATCCGAAACGCAACACGGAAAGAACAGTCGAGACAGAATCTCGAGGAGCGGTAACTGCTTCTCAACCGAGGTCATAGAATAGCCACGCGCCCAACGCTGTTCCGACCGAGACGCTCGGACGGTCGCTCTCCCTTATAGATACCGAACGGCCGGCCGGAACGCCGGCGCCGCCGTACCTTAAGCACGGGCGCTTATGGGTGTAAACCGCCGCTACAACAGGCCGTTCGCCCGGCACGTTGGGACTTAGCCGCGGAGAGCGTCGGAGACAAGAGTAAACCGACTAAATGAATTATTTTAAACAATCGCCGCGAACATTACCACGATATATATCAACTGCAAAACGACATTCGAAAATAATTTCTCGGGACTTTGAAATATTTCGACGAGATTGGAGTTTTTCGCGATTTTCTCGAAAACCAGCGCGACGACCGCGGTCGAACCATCAGAGTAATACGTTCGCAATGGGACGAGAAACGTGGATCAATGGTTGTTTGGTCGATCGGACGATTTTTTCGGTGTTCTCGGACCACGGTGCCGGAGGACTTTGAAATCCGTCGGGACTTTGAAATATTTCGACGAGATTGGAGTTTTTCGCGATTTTCTCGAAAACCAGCGCGACGACCGCGGTCGAACCATCAGAGTAATACGTTCGCAATGGGACGAGAAACGTGGATCAATGGTTGTCTGGTCGATCGGACGATTTTTTGGACCATCCCGGAGGACGGTGCCGGAGGACTTTGAAATATTTCGACGAGATTGGAGTTTTTCGCGATTTTCTCGAAAACCAGCGCGACGACCGCGGTCGAACCATCAGAGTAATACGTTCGCAATGGGACGAGAAACGTGGATCAATGGTTGTTTGGTCGATCGGACGATTTTTTGGACCTTCCGGAGGACGGTGCCGGAGAACTCAACTTGAAGTTGAATCAGACTTGCACTTAATAGCAAGGTGGACTGATACACATGGTCTAAGTCTTAACCCGTCTAAAACATCCCTACTGCTAGTAGGGTCTAATCCCCTTCTAGCGCAGTTAAATTCTTTTAAAATTCACTTCAATGATAGCGTTAACCAGCGCGACGACCGCGGTCGAACCATCAGAGTAATACGTTCGCAATGGGACGAGAAACGTGGATCAATGGTTGTTTGGTCGATCGGACGATTTTTTCGGTGTTCTCGGACCACGGTGCCGGAGGACTTTGAAATCCGTCGGGACTTTGAAATATTTCGACGAGATTGGAGTTTTTCGCGATTTTCTCGAAAACCAGCGCGACGACCGCGGTCGAACCATCAGAGTAATACGTTCGCAATGGGACGAGAAACGTGGATCAATGGTTGTCTGGTCGATCGGACGATTTTTTGGACCATCCCGGAGGACGGTGCCGGAGGACTTTGAAATATTTCGACGAGATTGGAGTTTTTCGCGATTTTCTCGAAAACCAGCGCGACGACCGCGGTCGAACCATCAGAGTAATACGTTCGCAATGGGACGAGAAACGTGGATCAATGGTTGTTTGGTCGATCGGACGATTTTTTGGACCTTCCGGAGGACGGTGCCGGAGAACTCAACTTGAAGTTGAATCAGACTTGCACTTAATAGCAAGGTGGACTGATACACATGGTCTAAGTCTTAACCCGTCTAAAACATCCCTACTGCTAGTAGGGTCTAATCCCCTTCTAGCGCAGTTAAATTCTTTTAAAATTCACTTCAATGATAGCGTTAACCAGCGCGACGACCGCGGTCGAACCATCAGAGTAATACGTTCGCAATGGGACGAGAAACGTGGATCAATGGTTGTTTGGTCGATCGGACGATTTTTTCGGTGTTCTCGGACCACGGTGCCGGAGGACTTTGAAATCCGTCGGGACTTTGAAATATTTCGACGAGATTGGAGTTTTTCGCGATTTTCTCGAAAACCAGCGCGACGACCGCGGTCGAACCATCAGAGTAATACGTTCGCAATGGGACGAGAAACGTGGATCAATGGTTGTCTGGTCGATCGGACGATTTTTTGGACCATCCCGGAGGACGGTGCCGGAGGACTTTGAAATATTTCGACGAGATTGGAGTTTTTCGCGATTTTCTCGAAAACCAGCGCGACGACCGCGGTCGAACCATCAGAGTAATACGTTCGCAATGGGACGAGAAACGTGGATCAATGGTTGTCTGGTCGATCGGACGATTTTTTGGACCATCCCGGAGGACGGTGCCGGAGGACTTTGAAATATTTCGACGAGATTGGAGTTTTTCGCGATTTTCTCGAAAACCAGCGCGACGACCGCGGTCGAACCATCAGAGTAATACGTTCGCAATGGGACGAGAAACGTGGATCAATGGTTGTCTGGTCGATCGGACGATTTTTTGGACCATCCCGGAGGACGGTGCCGGAGGACTTTGAAATATTTCGACGAGATTGGAGTTTTTCGCGATTTTCTCGAAAACCAGCGCGACGACCGCGGTCGAACCATCAGAGTAATACGTTCGCAATGGGACGAGAAACGTGGATCAATGGTTGTTTGGTCGATCGGACGATTTTTTGGACCTTCCGGAGGACGGTGCCGGAGAACTCAACTTGAAGTTGAATCAGACTTGCACTTAATAGCAAGGTGGACTGATACACATGGTCTAAGTCTTAACCCGTCTAAAACATCCCTACTGCTAGTAGGGTCTAATCCCCTTCTAGCGCAGTTAAATTCTTTTAAAATTCACTTCAATGATAGCGTTAACCAGCGCGACGACCGCGGTCGAACCATCAGAGTAATACGTTCGCAATGGGACGAGAAACGTGGATCAATGGTTGTCTGGTCGATCGGACGATTTTTTGGACCATCCCGGAGGACGGTGCCGGAGGACTTTGAAATATTTCGACGAGATTGGAGTTTTTCGCGATTTTCTCGAAAACCAGCGCGACGACCGCGGTCGAACCATCAGAGTAATACGTTCGCAATGGGACGAGAAACGTGGATCAATGGTTGTTTGGTCGATCGGACGATTTTTTGGACCTTCCGGAGGACGGTGCCGGAGAACTCAACTTGAAGTTGAATCAGACTTGCACTTAATAGCAAGGTGGACTGATACACATGGTCTAAGTCTTAACCCGTCTAAAACATCCCTACTGCTAGTAGGGTCTAATCCCCTTCTAGCGCAGTTAAATTCTTTTAAAATTCACTTCAATGATAGCGTTAACCAGCGCGACGACCGCGGTCGAACCATCAGAGTAATACGTTCGCAATGGGACGAGAAACGTGGATCAATGGTTGTCTGGTCGATCGGACGATTTTTTGGACCATCCCGGAGGACGGTGCCGGAGGACTTTGAAATATTTCGACGAGATTGGAGTTTTTCGCGATTTTCTCGAAAACCAGCGCGACGACCGCGGTCGAACCATCAGAGTAATACGTTCGCAATGGGACGAGAAACGTGGATCAATGGTTGTTTGGTCGATCGGACGATTTTTTGGACCTTCCGGAGGACGGTGCCGGAGAACTCAACTTGAAGTTGAATCAGACTTGCACTTAATAGCAAGGTGGACTGATACACATGGTCTAAGTCTTAACCCGTCTAAAACATCCCTACTGCTAGTAGGGTCTAATCCCCTTCTAGCGCAGTTAAATTCTTTTAAAATTCACTTCAATGATAGCGTTAACCAGCGCGACGACCGCGGTCGAACCATCAGAGTAATACGTTCGCAATGGGACGAGAAACGTGGATCAATGGTTGTCTGGTCGATCGGACGATTTTTTGGACCATCCCGGAGGACGGTGCCGGAGGACTTTGAAATATTTCGACGAGATTGGAGTTTTTCGCGATTTTCTCGAAAACCAGCGCGACGACCGCGGTCGAACCATCAGAGTAATACGTTCGCAATGGGACGAGAAACGTGGATCAATGGTTGTTTGGTCGATCGGACGATTTTTTGGACCTTCCGGAGGACGGTGCCGGAGAACTCAACTTGAAGTTGAATCAGACTTGCACTTAATAGCAAGGTGGACTGATACACATGGTCTAAGTCTTAACCCGTCTAAAACATCCCTACTGCTAGTAGGGTCTAATCCCCTTCTAGCGCAGTTAAATTCTTTTAAAATTCACTTCAATGATAGCGTTAACCAGCGCGACGACCGCGGTCGAACCATCAGAGTAATACGTTCGCAATGGGACGAGAAACGTGGATCAATGGTTGTCTGGTCGATCGGACGATTTTTTGGACCATCCCGGAGGACGGTGCCGGAGGACTTTGAAATATTTCGACGAGATTGGAGTTTTTCGCGATTTTCTCGAAAACCAGCGCGACGACCGCGGTCGAACCATCAGAGTAATACGTTCGCAATGGGACGAGAAACGTGGATCAATGGTTGTTTGGTCGATCGGACGATTTTTTGGACCTTCCGGAGGACGGTGCCGGAGAACTCAACTTGAAGTTGAATCAGACTTGCACTTAATAGCAAGGTGGACTGATACACATGGTCTAAGTCTTAACCCGTCTAAAACATCCCTACTGCTAGTAGGGTCTAATCCCCTTCTAGCGCAGTTAAATTCTTTTAAAATTCACTTCAATGATAGCGTTAACCAGCGCGACGACCGCGGTCGAACCATCAGAGTAATACGTTCGCAATGGGACGAGAAACGTGGATCAATGGTTGTCTGGTCGATCGGACGATTTTTTGGACCATCCCGGAGGACGGTGCCGGAGGACTTTGAAATATTTCGACGAGATTGGAGTTTTTCGCGATTTTCTCGAAAACCAGCGCGACGACCGCGGTCGAACCATCAGAGTAATACGTTCGCAATGGGACGAGAAACGTGGATCAATGGTTGTTTGGTCGATCGGACGATTTTTTGGACCTTCCGGAGGACGGTGCCGGAGAACTCAACTTGAAGTTGAATCAGACTTGCACTTAATAGCAAGGTGGACTGATACACATGGTCTAAGTCTTAACCCGTCTAAAACATCCCTACTGCTAGTAGGGTCTAATCCCCTTCTAGCGCAGTTAAATTCTTTTAAAATTCACTTCAATGATAGCGTTAACCAGCGCGACGACCGCGGTCGAACCATCAGAGTAATACGTTCGCAATGGGACGAGAAACGTGGATCAATGGTTGTCTGGTCGATCGGACGATTTTTTGGACCATCCCGGAGGACGGTGCCGGAGGACTTTGAAATATTTCGACGAGATTGGAGTTTTTCGCGATTTTCTCGAAAACCAGCGCGACGACCGCGGTCGAACCATCAGAGTAATACGTTCGCAATGGGACGAGAAACGTGGATCAATGGTTGTTTGGTCGATCGGACGATTTTTTCGGTGTTCTCGGACCACGGTGCCGGAGGACTTTGAAATCCGTCGGGACTTTGAAATATTTCGACGAGATTGGAGTTTTTCGCGATTTTCTCGAAAACCAGCGCGACGACCGCGGTCGAACCATCAGAGTAATACGTTCGCAATGGGACGAGAAACGTGGATCAATGGTTGTCTGGTCGATCGGACGATTTTTTGGACCATCCCGGAGGACGGTGCCGGAGGACTTTGAAATATTTCGACGAGATTGGAGTTTTTCGCGATTTTCTCGAAAACCAGCGCGACGACCGCGGTCGAACCATCAGAGTAATACGTTCGCAATGGGACGAGAAACGTGGATCAATGGTTGTTTGGTCGATCGGACGATTTTTTCGGTGTTCTCGGACCACGGTGCCGGAGGACTTTGAAATCCGTCGGGACTTTGAAATATTTCGACGAGATTGGAGTTTTTCGCGATTTTCTCGAAAACCAGCGCGACGACCGCGGTCGAACCATCAGAGTAATACGTTCGCAATGAGTAGTAAGAGTAAGCCGGTTCTAACGCAGGTCCTCTGAGGGGAGCGCGGGGGCGGGGGAGGAAGTGAGGGCGCGCGGGGGAGCGCGGCGGAGGGAAACATGGGCGCGGGGTCTGCGGGGAGAGGAAGACAGGTTGCGCGCGCACGAGCCGCGGAGTGGGGGAAGCCGCGATGATGGAGGGGATCAGTTCGGGCCGAGCCGCCGCGGAGACCTCTCCAGACCGGACCCACCGTGGAAAATTTTTTAAAGGGAGGGGACAGCCCCTGAAAAAATTTCTGGGGCGGGCCGAGTCTGAAAAATCTTTTTTCCCCAAATATTTTTTCTAAACCAATATGTGATGGAATTTTCCCACAGGCGAACACAGAGAAATAATAATTTATTTTTCATCGTACGATGTCGGGAAAGATCGGCTTTTTGCAAACCATGTATTCCGAGGAGGGAAAGAGAGAGCATTACTTTAAAAAGCTAAATTCGAGAGAGGGAAAAGAGACAGCGCTACTTGGTGGTACAATAGCATGCATTCTACAGCTAACAAGTTTTCGAAGCGTTCCGATTCAGCGTCGCAGCGTTTCGCGCGATCTCGCGTAATTCGATTCCTCTGGAGCGGTCATGCAGGATGATGTCGCATGGCAGCGCGAAGAACGAAATATGATTATGCGGCGTCAGCAGAAATCTTTTTTCAACGCCGAGAAATAATAATTATTAAAACGACGAATCTTAAAATTACGTGGCGAGGAGGAGGACGGGTAAATAAAATTGAGTACAATGAAATACGTTTAAGAATATATATTTTAAAATTGAAAGAATATGAATATGAATATGTGTATATATATATATATATATATATAAAAATGACAAATTAATAATATAAAAATAGAATATAAATATAAAAATAATATAAATAGAATTTAAGAATAAAATAAGAAATATAATAATAATATACAATAAAAATAATAAAAAATAGAAATATAAAAAATAGAAAAAATAAAAGAATACATAAATAGTAAAATATATAAAATGAAAGAAAAAATATAAAAAATAAAAACTATTGGGGAGGTGGCGATGCGGATGATGACGGTGATGGGGATGATAGCGGTGATGGGGATGATGGCGGTGATGGTGGGTGTGATGGCGGTGATGGTGGCGATGGTGAGGGGGACGATGGTGGCGATGGTGGTGATGGTGACTGTGGTGATGGGAGCCGCGGCTGCCGCAGGGGCCCCATTTGCCGATATGGCACCCACGGCCGCCGTAGCCTTTCCACCATCGCAGAACCATGCACCAGCCCTGACTGTCGGCGCATCCGCGGCTCCTGAGGGGGCACCACTGGGGGCGCATTCTCCGCCATGATCTGCGCCAAAATCGCCAGCTGCTCCCACAACAGTTCATAATTCTAGAACACATACACAAACATCGTTATAATTAAGCACAAACATCGTTATAATTAAGCACATAAATAAACACAATAAACATGAAGCATACACACCATTGAAGGGTGAGGCGAAGCCGGCGATGAA
Organism: Andrena trimmerana; assembly: GCA_951215215.1. Classification (NCBI taxonomy): domain Eukaryota; kingdom Metazoa; phylum Arthropoda; class Insecta; order Hymenoptera; family Andrenidae; genus Andrena; species Andrena trimmerana. The sequence goes on from CATNUO010000013.1 coordinate 15,919, forward strand.
GGTGGTGATGGTGATGATGGTGGTGGCGAGTCCTAGAAGATAGAAATCCATGATATAATATTAACACAACCACCTGATTTGATCTCACTCGATTTCAACTGTTAAACGTGATAAATGTTAAAATATTGCAAAGTACATACCTTGGGGCTCCCCTCCGGGGCGATTCGTTCCAATCCCATTTTCACAAAAAAAGCACAGTAATCTCAAAAACATCTGTAGCTGTCAAGCTTTTGAAGACAACTGGTCCCGCAACGTTCATACAAATTGTCACCCATGCCTAAAGTTGCATATGTTGCAAAATAGGATGCCTTTGTTCTTCACCTTCTTCTACACTGGCCACCCCCTCCTTCTATGTGCTCCACCTACATTTTCACTGACCATCTTTATCGAATTACACACGATCGCGCGAAACGCTGCGACGCTGAATCGGAACGCTTCGAAAACTTGTTAGCTGTAGAATGCATGCTATTGTACCACCAAGTAGCGCTGTCTCTTTTCCCTCTCTCGAATTTAGCTTTTTAAAGTAATGCTCTCTCTTTCCCTTCTCGGAAGACGCGGTGTGTAAAAAGCCGATCTTTCCCGATCGCAGCGTTTCGCGCGATCTCGCGTAATTCGATTCCTCTGGAGCGGTCATGCAGGATGATGTCGCATGGCAGCGCGAAGAACGAAATATGATTATGCAGCGTCAGCAGAAATCTTTTTTCAACGCCGAGAAATAATAATTATGAAAACGACGAATCTTAAAATTAGGCGGTGAGGAGGATAACGGATGAATAAAATGGAGAAATAATATACGTTTAAGAATATATATTGTTACAAATCATAAAATTAAAAGAATATAATTTAAGATTTTGTACTACGAGCATCATCTACAATATGATTGATTGCACATGCTAGCAATTCACAATCGATCAATGAATGCTGTTCGAAGTGTTCGCTTTCAGAAATTAATTTTACATAATCTGTTGGCGCGGTAGCGCTACGTAAAACGTCTACGAAAGTGGCATATTTACTGCTTACGGAGTACATATTTTCAGCTAGCCACGTGTACATATGTTCAATGCAATAATTGTACGTGAATAGTTTACACATCGTGGCTTCAGTCATATATATGACAACGCGATTATCGGTGATTTTAATAAGTTGATCATCATGCATACGCGGGAATTCGATTCGTAAATGATCAATTTCGATGTGAGTTTGGGGCGATGTTGCGTTGCTGCGTAATCGTTGGAGTATATCCACCTCGTTTTGTAGCAGGAGCTTCCACGTAGACATTGAAAAGCTTAACTCGCTGCCTTTATTGTCGGCTATGGCGATCTCGACGCGGCACGAATCCATATCAATGCGAATTCCAATAGTTAGACGTTTATAAGCTGTTGCGGTCAGTGGATAATCGCGTCCTAGGATCCGAACGATTGATGGTTTCCGTGTTTCCATCGTTTTTAATGATACGGATCCAGAACTGTAAGAAACAAGTACATGAAATTGATACTTCGGTCGTTTGCGTTTACAGTGAATGAAGTAAATGAAAAGTGTATAGTAACGCGTACATACCTCATATTGGATTGTTGTTGTTGTTGGCATTTATTTGGAAACCCACCATCGTTGCCGGCTGCGCAGGATGAATCGTTTAAGCTGCGTTTGTACATTTTTGATGTGCACTATATTTTTTATGGAGTACCGGCTGTTCCGCCAAAGTCACTGAGCGATTGATGGAATAGCATCCGAGAGCTCGGCTTAAATAGAGGTGCAATTGCTTCCCCCACCACAGCATTTTATTCTAAAGCTACCACTTTTCCATAATGTTTTTCAATCTTAGCGTATCGCGCGAGATGATGTCATTTTTTTTTTTGCAATGCTAATGTAACATGATACTTTTGAGAACGTAGAATCTTAGAATTCTGGGTCAGCAGAAACAATGATTCTTAGAAATAGGTGTCAGCCGAAACAACGATTCTTAGAAAATAGGTGTCAGCAGAAAATTTGTTGGACGATCTCGCGCGCTAATTCGTCATACGCGTGCATCATAGAAAGAATTATGCTGCATCGACAGAAACTGCATAGAACCATATTAGGATGGATCGCCATTTTTTTCCATGCAATGCATTTGAGAGAGGGGGTACGCTAAAAGAGTAAGACAGACATAACAAATCATGCATAAAAACGTGCTGTAAACTGTGCAAAGCTTCAATTTGTTGTAACACATTGCACAGATTACAGCCATGGAAGAATTCGCGCAAGTAGAACGTCAATTGTTGGATCAATCTGCACGATTGATTTCCCAGGAAGAGTACCTCGCGTGGGAAGAACGGTGCAACGAGTGCATCGAATCGTTGGAAGAACAGAGCCGCGTAAAACGTCCTCGATTATCGATCGGTGTTCGACAATCCGTGGTTGCTCGAATCGCACGTCTCGAAGGATTGAAACATTCGTTGCGTGGCCGTTTCGTGCGCGAAGGTGCCGGACATTCGAGCACAGGACTTTTGTGGCGTGAAATAGACGCTGCGTTCGAAAGCCGCGTATTAACTGGTGCCGTGTTAAATTCGAACTACATCGAGCCGCGTAACTTCCTTCAGGATGCGGCGACCATCGTGCTGGAGCATGTGCAAAGTGCTCTGAGGAAACGTCGAAGCCTCAAAGTGAACACGGTGTTCAACGGCGAATTTGTGACAGGTGACAAGCATGCTTGCAAAAGCATCAATACCCGAAACTGCGAACTCTTCCGCACATCCGATCTACAGGAGTGGTATCAGCGATGCGTCGTCGAACCCACCCTGGCATCGCTGGAAGAGTTCCAGGAACGCGACAGCGGATGGGCATTGGCGAGGATTCTCAACCTCATCGTCAATGTCAATAAGTACAATCCGCTGCGCGCGGGATGTCACTGCAAGTTACCGCGGGAATTGTTGCTGAAGAAGGCTACGATTAGCGTGCAATCTCCGAACAATGCGTGTTTCGCGTGGGCGGTGGTCGCCGCCCTCCATCCTACCGAACGAGACACCGCGCGCCCAAGTTCATATCCCGACTATGCGTCCGTGCTAAATCTCGAGGGTATTGAGTTCCCGATGTCTCTGGGACAGATCGGGAAGTTTGAACGGCAGAACGACATCTCCATCAACGTGTACAGCTTCGAGATGGAGATGGAGAAGTCGAAGAATGGCTCCACAGTCTTCCCGCTGCGCCTCACCAACCAAAAGAGGGATCGGCATGTAAACTTGCTCTACACACCGAATCAAGAGCACGGCGATGTAGGACATTTTGTATGGATCAAGAACTTGTCCCGGCTGGTGAGCGCGCAGCTGAGCAGACACGAAAAAAAGAAATTCATCTGTGACCGGTACGTATATAAAACTTGTGAAATGTTAAAAATGTCTCACGGAAAAAAATTAAATAAAAAAATTATGTTTTTGTAGATGTATGCACTATTTCGGATCTACCCAGAAGTTGGAGCTTCATACAGTGGACTGCGGCAAGATGAACGATTGCGCCATCCTGCTGCCCAGCGAAGGCAACAACTTGCTGCGTTTCGGCAACCACGGTATGAAGGAGCGGCTCCCCTTCGTGGTGTATGCAGATCTCGAATGCATCATCGAGAAAACAGAGGACAGCCGCCAAATCGAAGACAATAAATTACACACGTATCAACACCATAAAGTTCATAGTATAGCCTATTATATGCATTGCTCGTATGATACATCGCTGTCGACGTATCGATGTCGCCGCGACGCGGATTGTGTTTCATGGTTCGTAGACGAACTAAAAAATTTTGCAAACTTCGCCAAACCCATCTTGTCTAGTAATGTTCCCATGCTGGATTTAACTCCTGAACAGTGGATGACATTTCGTGATGCAACACACTGTCATATTTGCGAAGAACCATTCAAGGCTAGCGATGTACGAGTTCGCGATCATTGTCATCTCTCCGGACGATTCAGAGGCCCAGCACATTCGGAGTGCAATTTAAATTATAAAAACGCATTTTACATCCCTATAGTTTTCCATAATTTATCCGGCTACGATTCGCATTTCATCATCGAGAAAATAGCTACCGCTTTCGAAGGTCACGTAGACGTATTGCCTATTACTAAAGAAAAGTACATTTCATTCACAAAAAATGTCAAAGATACGGCTGAATCAGACTCGCGAAAGTATATTAAATTGCGATTCATCGATTCATACAAATTTCTCAATACCAGTCTCGACAAATTAGCATCTTTTCTGAGCACAGATCAATTAAAAATTTTACGATCCAAATTTGAAACATTATCGGCCGAAGATTTCAATTTATTGACGCGAAAGGGTGTCTTTCCATATGAATACCTTGATTGCGCGAACAAACTGCAGGATCCATGCTTACCGCCGCGCGAGTCATTTTACAGTTCGTTAACGGGTGAAACTGTATCCGAGACCGATTACGCGCACGCCGAGACTGTCTGGCAGCGTTTCGGGATTAGAACCTTGGGCGAATACAGCGACTTGTATTTGAAAACAGATGTCTTGTTATTGGCAGATATTTTTGAAAATTTTCGCGAAAGTTGTATCAAGAGCTACGGATTAGATTCAGCACATTATTATACTTTACCTGGTTTCACCTGGGATGCAATGCTAAAACACACCAAAATTACATTCGAATTGCTCACAGACATCGATATGGTCATGTTTATCGAACGTGGTATACGCGGGGGCTTAAGCCAATGTTCCGGAAGATACGCACATGCCAATAACAAGTACATGTCATCTTACGACACATCGGAAGAGTCGTCGTACTTGATGTACTTTGACGTGAACAATTTGTATGGATGGGCAATGTGTCAACCCCTGCCACACGCTAAATTTCAATGGGTCGAAGATATTGTAAATTTTGACGTATCTTCGATCGCTGTCGATTCGCCCACGGGATACATTCTCGAGGTAGATCTGGAATATCCGCAACGTCTGCACGACGCTCACGCCGATCTACCGTTCTGCCCGACGCGTGCCAAACCACCTGGCAGCAGGCAGGACAAGTTACTCGCGACGGTATACGATAAGCAGCGTTACGTTATTCATTATCGCAACCTGCAGCAGTGCACGCGTCACGGTCTTCGTATTACAAAGATACACCGCGTGCTTCAATTCGCTCAATCTCCCTGGCTCCGCGATTACATCGAACTAAATACACGGTTTAGAACAAGCGCGACAAACGACTTTGAAAAAAATTTGTATAAATTGATGAACAACGCTGTATTCGGTAAAACTATGGAAAATGTGCGAAATCACGTGGATGTAAAACTTTTGACACATTGGGAAGGGCGATATGGCGCGGAGGCAATGATCGCGAAACCGAATTTCCACAGCAGAAGTGTTTTTTCGGAAAATTTAATAGCTGTTGAATTGCGAAAACTCGAGGTGAAATTCAACAAACCGATATACGTGGGTATGTGCATTCTGGACATATCAAAAATTTGTTTGTATGAATTTCACCACGAGTACATGTCTCCCCTGCACGCTCAAAATTGTAAAATTCTATACACCGACACTGACAGCCTCATTTATCACATTCGATGCGACGATATCTACGAGACCATGAAACACAATATCGATAGATTCGACACAAGCGATTATCCCATCAACAATGCATATAATATGCCGCATGTAAATAAGAAGGTTCCAGGGCTGATGAAGGACGAAAATAACGGTGCGATAATGACTGAGTTCGTAGGTCTTAGAGCGAAAATGTATGCACTTCGCGTAGACGGTAAAAAAGATACGAAAAAGGCGAAAGGCGTCAAGACCAACGTCATAGCCCGAACGATAACTTTCGACGACTACGCGCAGTGTTTGCATAGGGAGATCGAAATGGTTCGCAGACAATCATGCATACGGTCTAAATTGCATAAAGTGTACACCATTTCGGAATCCAAAATCGCTCTAAGTCCGTACGACGACAAGCGGCATATCGTACCCGATTCGACCGACACTCTACCCTGGGGACATTACAAAATTCCATTGTAAAATAGAAATTGTATTTATTATAAATAGTGGAATTATTGTATAATATAAAATTGTTCACAAAAATGTATAGAAAGTATTATTGTATTTATTAACTCATTCATATAAATAGTGGGATTAATGTGTAAAAATAAACTGTTCACTCATATATATATGTATCATTGTATTTATTGAACCATGTATTATTATTTTACAATACATTATTTTTATTTATCCAAGAATTGTGTGATTTATCAAAGCCCAGCCACTTGACGTATACCTTATCCCCCTTTCTACGCAACACTTTTTCCACTAGATACACATCAGGATCGGTGACGCGTTGCAGCTCGTGTTCGTAGAATCCTCCGGCAACAGGTTTTCCGTGGGAATCGGCGAGCAGATACGTCGCGGGATTAGTTGCCTGTACTTTGGCTATCTCGAACACCTCCGTTGTCCAATTCGGCGTATAGCCTTTATCGAAGATGGTTTTAAATTTGCTCACGCGCACAAACTCGCCCAACTTGAATCTCGCTGGAGCAGCGATCTTTAGGTTGCTGTACACGGTGGCTAGCAGCTTATCGGCGATCGCAGGGGTAACGTCGCAAGGACGCATTCCGATGGTTCTATGTTTTCGCGCGTTATACTCTGCAAGTAGACGCGGTAGCGCATCGGTCCATCTGTAGGTTCCATTGAGCGTAAACATTTTCCACATATTGTTCTTCAAAGTTCGATTGAAACGTTCCACGACGGAGGCCTTCATCACCGAATACGTCGAATAATGATTAATATCATGCTTTGTAAAGAGTTTCTGCACATCGGTGTTGTAAAATTCTTTTCCTTGATCGGTTTGCAAATTTTTCGGATATCGATCTCTACATATCTTTGTAAACGCTTTAGTCACCTCAGCGCCACTTTTAGTCTTGAGCGGTAACGCCCACCCATACTTGCTCAGTACATCGATGACGGTGAGTATGTAGTGGTGACCCTGGTTGAATCGCGAGTATGGACGCATTTCTACAATGTCAGCTTGCCACAGATCATCGTATCCATGCACTATGACGCGCCTCCGTGGGAAATGTCTTCGAGCTGGAGCATGCAATTCCTCAACGAGTTGTCGCTTTTTGTGGCTATGGTTTTCTTTACTCTTGGATTTCGATAATGGCTTCATGTTTGATCGCAGAGGTGTCATGGACACGAATGATGCGATAATTATCGTGTACGTGCATTATGTGCTTCCCGTCGGTCCCAGGAAATTCTGGACAAGTTGCTGCTCCGTAGCAAAAGCGGTTATAGCCTCTTTAACTTTACGAATTTCGTTGGCCGGCTGTGGGATAGAATTCAACGCCTGCGATATCTTTTGAACGCTGTTTTGCAACGTCAGCATATCTTTCTGAAACACGACCAGCTTCCTCTCTAATTCTTCCTGCTGCTCTCTCAAAAATTTAATGCTCTTTTCCACGTATAGTTTATTAGCGGCATCGGTGTCAACCACCGGCTGAGCTACGCGTCGTATCTTGCGTGATTTTGCATCAAAGTCGGCACCAACCACGCAAAGAGCGTTATCTCGCATGTAATTTCGAAGCACACCGTTCCATTTGTAATAGTCCATTCTAGCTGCTCCACTCTTCTCGAGCGATACCCCAAACTTGTTGATTGGCATCTCGACGCATACTATGCACATCATCGGGGTGCGGTTTAACTTATATTATGAGGCCTATCTCGCGGAGTTCCTCGTGAATAGATAGAATTTCAGGATCATGAGAGTTGTTACCCGCCTGACGCGACGCTTCCAGCAAACGCAACCGATCCACCAGCTCGTTGGGATCGTCCCAGTGCACGTAATCGATCTTGTTATCGTTTACCACCATGGCTCGCGGTGTCCTTAGACCTTTCCCTGCTCTACTAGCCGATGCGCTAGGGAGTAGCGGTGCAATTACATGTTTGTACTTGTATCCCTTGTTGCTCAATGGGGGCTTTTTAGCGACATGATCGCGTCTGTGGGCATTCGTCGCCAGCAGTATACTTTTGTATTTTTGTTTATCGGCATCGGTGCATACAGTATCGTCAGGAATTTTCTTGAAAATCAGTTCGTAAAGGCCGACTGTTCCTCTGTATTTTACACCATCTATGATTATATTGTCATCCTTGTCTATGTCGAAAGCCTTATCCCCAAGCATCGTTTTACTATTGCTAAAGTATACACCGTACACATAGTCAATTGATGTATTCTTATCACCACTTAGGATTGCGCTCATGTATTTTTGCCCCAGCGGACCGAAATGGCTGCGAAACGTTTCTTGTCCTTCAGATGTTTGGAGTTGCTGTCTAATAGATGTTACAAACGACTCATTGGAACTAGTTTCGAAAACGTCATCATCAATGGTTGAGAGCGATTGTACACGAGGAAATGTATTTATTGGCGCGGGAGGAACGGGAGACTCGTTTGGTGTAGCATTATGCCGTTTCCGCTTCGATTGAACCGGTGTGGAGGTTACGGGTGAATATTCCGATAACGTGTGTCGTTTCCTCTTTGCCTTACGCGATGTGTTGCCTTTCGATGAGATTTTTGTTTTAGGCGTTAATGTTTCATTCTCTTCAACGTCTGTGCTCATCAGCGGTGATGTGTCAGCTTCTGTCGCTGCAGTATTTTCCACAATATGCTTTAAGGGTTCGACGATAGGTTTGAAGTATCTTTCCAACGCGACATCTTCCTCAATCTTGCCAGTCTTCAAAGCCTGATGTTTCCGGCGAATGGCTTCGCTGGTTTTTGCAATTTCCTTCGCTATTCTCTCGCGATCCTTAATCTCCAGACTATCGATATCAATCATCGTTGTATCGCAGATGTTGCTTTCCCGCCGACGTGTTGACGACAATTGACCATCTCACGGTACGGCAAACTCGTTAAATCCCTTTCTATAACGTCCATTGGACATCGCGCTATCCTTGTCTATCACCGCGAAACCATACTCCCGTTTCCAACAATTACTACACAAAGCGCAGAAATCCTCATACGTCATGTCAGTGTTTACGTGATCGTTGTACACATGTTTCAAGTTGGTACCATCCTGCTTAAACAGAATCAGCAGATTTGCATTGTCGCGTATAAGATGTTTGGGAATCTTTGCATATGTCTGACAGAGATAGAAACAGTCAACGTTCGAGTGGCGCCCCATTGCAAAGTATTCCCTTATCGTATCTTGCTTATCGCATGCCACATCATCGAAGATAAAAATAGAATTCGGAAGCGATTCGTTGGGTGGGATGACGTCACTGTTATTCGAAAACGTAAAGTAGCCAATTTCATCTATCGGAGTCAATAAATTCTCCAAATACTGATATTTCGGCTGTTGCAACGACTTGGAATACACGTACACGTTCTCGAAGCGGACACCGTGTGGACTTTCCAACAAGCTCACCAGCACGTTGGTCTTTCCACAATTTGATGGACCGCAAATTAGGCAGCGGATAGTGTTTGGTAGCATGCTACCATGTCTGCGTCTTGTTTTCGGGGACATCATTTGCGATTTATCGTCAAAATTTGTCACGCGTATCGTTACAGGTTGTCGCACGAATCGCATCCTCTCCGTGAACTGTGAAAAATGATTTTGATACGTCGAAGCGGTGACGCGCCCTATTTATAGGTCCGCGCTGAAACACGGCAGCTCAGTATTCAAAATGCTTCTGATCCTGTCGGATAATTGCGATTTTCGAGACCTAACCTCTGAACAGTTGAAATATATTCCAAAGATTATTCTACTGCGCGAGTTTGGCAGACACATTGACCAGTTGTGGGACCGACTCCCGGAGCATATAAAAGCCGATTCTGAGGTTCAGCAGCATCGTCGGTGCTTGGAACATTATAACCGCCCCTGGCAGCGAACGCATATCGACGGTCCAGCACCATTGATTAAAAACTGTAGCGAATGTCACCGACGAGAGTAAAGAAAGGTTGTGGTCTGTTAAATCGGGCGATAAACGCGCTACCTATCGAATTACATATCCCGGGATACCAGTTTTGCGGTCCAGGAACTCATTTGATAAAACGATTGGCTAGAGGTGATCGAGGCATCAATCCATTGGACGTAGCGTGTCGCGAACACGATATTGCGTATTCGCGTAGCAACGACCTCGGTGAAAGGCACGCGGCAGATAAAGTTCTCGCTGACAAAGCCCGAAAACGCATCGTTGCGCGAGACTCGACTCTGGGCGAAAGAGGTGCTGCTACAGCTATTTGGGCAACTATGAAGGCCAAGACGAAAATCGGAATGGGGATGAAAACAAAAACCCGCAAAAGGACTTCAAAGAGAGCATCGCAAAAGCGGATTCTTCCGGTGGCAAAACGGGGTGGTATATTACCACTTCTCCCGCTGCTAGGTGTTCTCGGATCGTTAGCTGGCGGAGCGGCGGGGATCGCCAAGGCGGTAAACGATAATAAGGCGGCGCAGCATCAGTTGCAGGAAATGCAACGTCATAATCGCTCCATGGAAGGCCGTGGACTTTATCTCACGCCATACAAGCGTGGACAGGGAATATCGAAACGAAAAAAAAAAAAAACGCCGAAAAGAAAATAAAAATACCCGCGGGCGTAACTACCGATGTACAATTGGAGGAGTTAGCAAAACGAATGCGTATTCCATTCTTTAGAGGTGTGTTTATGCGCAATGCATTACCAGCCGGAGGAGTACGCCGAAACGAGAGCGGTATCATAAATTTGGACAATGTTGAGGGGCCGGGGACTCATTGGGTGGCATATGTGAAGAGAGGGTGTCGAGCTATATATTTCGACAGCTTTGGGAATCTTCGACCGCCTAAGGAATTGGTACAATATCTGGATAAAGATGTTGTGAAAATCGAATACAATCGAACGTCTTATCAGAAGTACAATCAGAGCAATTGTGGACAACTATGTCTACGTTTTCTACAAACGATCGACACCAAATTTAAGCATTGACTTCCCACCACTCTGATTCAGTACTAGTCGAGCCGTGCAGCTCTGAATATGTCGCTAACATTCACTCTAACCGGCAAGAGTAGCACCCTCGCGGTAAGCTACTTTCCACCCATAGATTTGAGCGACGATGATTACGAGCTTGGCCTAACAACCTTTGAAACTTATCATACAATACCGAACATCGACTGGAGCAACGATAACTTCTACTTTGTCGTAAACTATGGCATCAAAAACAGCAGTGTTGACACCAGTCCTGAAACTATTAGGATTCCACACGGCTCCTACGAACTAGACGCCATTGCCAAGTATTTGAGACAGCGATTACTCGAGCGGTATCCTAAAAATCTCGATGACACCAGCAATGGTGACAACGATGTGTATCCTATAGTGTTGCGTCCCAACAACAACACCATGAAAAGCGAGCTGTACTGCTCGTTCGCCGTAGATTTTACGAAGCGCAATAACATTGGATCGCTACTGGGCTTCTCGACGAATCGGATATTAGAACCAGGGCGGTGGCACGAATCAGACGATCCAATTAATATCATGAACGTGAACATTATCCGCATAGAATGTAGCGTGACCGCTGGCGCGTACAACAATGGCAAACGTGTACATACGATACATGAATTTTCTCCGAGAGTTCCACCAGGATATAAGATATCGGAAACGCCCGCACAGATCATTTACCTTCCAATCACCGCACAGGTCATTACGGATCTAACGATACGCGTTGTGGATCAAGACGGACGGTTGCTAGATTTTCGAGGTGAAGAGATTACCATCAGACTGCACGTGCGACGACGACGATAATACGTGTGGTGCGAAAGAGATGCTTGTGTTGAACGACTCCAGAAACTCGTTTCTTCCAAGTGAAATTGTTTACAACAACAACAACAACAACAACTGGAACAGCTCTGATCACGCTAAAAAGAAGAGGCTTAGTGCTGCGAACATTGCATTTTTGAGATCATTGGGATTCATTGTGCGCATATAAGTTGAAAAATGGCTGATATTCTAAGCATTGGAGGGAAGCCGACGTTTGATGATCGCATCGTCAAACTCGAGACTCACACATACAACCCATATGTCAACACAACGTTTGGATACAGCGATGAGATAAGAATACCCATACAACAGCAGGATTTGTACACATTACCGTGTGAAAGTTTCCTCTATGTGGAGGGGAAATTGAAGATAAATAAACAAAACGATGCGTTAACGGTGATGTTGGGAAATAATTGTGTGGCGTTCTTATTCGATGAGATTCGATACGAGCTGAACGGCGTGGAGATTGATCGCAACAGAAACGTTGGAATAACTAGCACGCTTAAGAACTATGTATCGCTGACATCTGACGAAGACAAAAATATGGAGAATGCCGGATGGGGCTTGAAACGACGCGATGGACTAATAGTGAAAAATCATTTCAATTTTTGCATCCCACTCAAATATTTGCTGGGATTTTGCGAGGACTACAAACGCATAATTATTAATGCGCGTCACGAATTGATTTTAATACGATCGCGCAACGACAACAATGCTCTGATAGGATCACCGATGTTGGAACCAGAAATTGAATTACTTAAAGTGCAATGGCGAATGCCTCATGTGACGCTGAACGACCTTAATAAGCTATCGTTGCTACGTGCTTTGGAAAGTGGACAAAACCTGAGCATTTGTTTTCAATCATGGGATCTGTACGAGTATCCTCTCTTACAGAGCACGACCAAGCATTCATGGGCCGTGAAGGCATCTGCGCAGCTGGAGAAGCCGCGCTGCGTGATCCTTGCTCTACAGACTGGTCGAAGGAATGTGATGAGCGAAGACGTTACTAAGTTCAACAACTGTAAATTGACCAATGTAAAACTTTTTCTCAACTCGGAATTTTACCCATACGATGATATGAACTTGGACTTTGACAAGAATAAGCATGCCATCTTGTATCATATGTATACGCAATTCGGTAAAACGTATTATGGACATAGTTGCAACGAGGCATTATTCACCGTGGCTGAATTTTTACAATTTGGTCCCCTCGTGGTAATTGATTGCTCGCGACAAAATGAGTCGATCAAGAATGGTACAGTGGACGTGCGCATAGAATTTGAGTGTAAAGAGAATGTGCCGGTAAATACTACGGCCTACTGTCTGATTCTGCACGATCGGGTGGTTGAATACAATCCGCTGACAAACGTGGTGCGCAAAATCAATTAAATTGCCACGCTACTTGCCTGCCCTCTCATGTGTCAAAATCATACCAAAATTTCATCGTGAAAATCAAGACGCTTTACGAGAAAGAGTGCATTCTCCCGTCTGTCTGGGAAGGGAGCGGGCCTCTAAATTGTGCCGATAATGGCTGTACCAACATTTGTTGACCTGCAAGGGTTCATCGTTGATGGAAGATTTGTCGCGAAGGAAGTGGCTGTCCTACGAAAGGGAACAATTCTCTCGCACTATATTTTCGGGAGTTCGACGCCGCAATATCTTCTTACAAAATCCGACAAATCAAGCATCCGATGGTTGGTGGCAAAACATCATGGACTACGGTGGGACGACGGAGACGTTCCGTACAGTATGGCTAAACAGCTAATTTCGAAAGCTGTAGCGGATGCAATCGATGAAGAAGATGACGCATCCCATATCGTATACGTTAAAGGGTTGCAGAAACGCGACTGGCTTGCGGATTTCCTCGATGAAAATACGAGAGCGGACGTGGTCATCGAGACGCTGGACATTGACTACGAGGATATTAAATCTCTAAATAAACTAAATGTAGTTAATACTCTGCGATGTAGCAGACACGCAAAGCATTGTGCCTTGCAAAATGTATTTAAAATATTCAACTGGTGGTCTAAACACCAGAGAGAAATTCATAAATAAAATATAATCAATTTTTAATGTATAAATTTTTTTTCTTCACCCTCCCCAACCTCCTATATACGATGTATGCTAGATTAAGACGATAGTTATAATTATTATGTAGAAGCGGTTCGATTCACGTTCAGAGTGATACGATTCACGTTCGATACACGTTCGATTTACGTTCAGGTGGTTCGATTCACGTTCAGAGTGATACGATTCACGTTCAATACACGTTCAATACCCGATCAAAGTCGTTCAATACACGTTCAATACCCGATCAAAGTCGTTCAATACACGTTCAATACCCTATCAAAGTCGTTCAATACACGTTCAATACCCGATCAAAGTCCTTCAATACACGTTCAATACCCGATCAAAGCCGTTCAGTACCCGTTCGATTCACGTTCGATTCACGTTCGATTTACGTTCAGAGTGGTATGATATGGTATGGTTAAATGATGCAAACGAAGAAGGATAGGATGGTCAGTGAATAATTCGAAGAAGATGCAGATGGTAAAGATGGTCAGCGAAAATGTAGGCGGAGCACATAGAAGGAGACGGTGGCCAGTGTAGCAGAAGGTGAAGAACAAAGGCATCCTATTTTGCAACATATGCAACTTTAGGCATGGGTGACAATTTGTATGAGCGTTGCGGGACCAGTTGTCTTCAAAAGCTTGACAGCTACCAGTCGTTTAACACAAAATTTTTTTTGAGATTGCTGTGTTTTTTTTTTGTGTGACAATAATGGGACTATCACGAATCGCCCCTGAGTGTGGCCCCGAGGTATGTACTTTGCAATATTTTAACATTTATCACGTTTAACAGTTGAAATCGACTGAGTTCAAATCAGGTGATATTATATCGTGGGTTTCTATCTTTTAGGGTTCGCCACCACCATCCCCCGTGTGGTCCAACGACTGGGGCTCGCCACAGCCGTCGCCGCAGCCGTCGCCGCCTTCGTCGCCGCCACCGCCTCCGCAGGTATGTAATACATTGCATTGTTTTATGCATTTGATGTTTATGATGTTTAATATATCATTATTATATCGACGTTTGTGTTCCAGGATATTTTTTTTATGCTGGAGGCGAGGTTGGTGGAGGCGGCACCGGCTGCAGCCGGCGCGCATGCGGGCCCCGTGAGGACCGCACGGGTGCGACACCCTTGGGTGCCATACGTCAGGATGACGCAACTGCAGCGGCCGCGGTCCCCATCGCCACCGTGGATTAACATGGGTAGGCCGCGGCCGCTGCCACCCTCGCCATCACCACAGTCACCATCACCACCATCACCGCCATCACACCCACCATCGCCACCATCGCCACCATCGCCCCTATCACCCCCATCACCCCCATCACCCCCCGCCCCCTCATCGCCACCATCGCCCCCCTCATCCCCCTCATTTTAATTTAAAATAAAATTATCATTTAAACATATATATCGTTTCTCCATTTATTTACCCGTCCTCCTCCTCGCCACGTAATTTTAAGATTCGTCGTTTTCATTTTTCTTTTATATTTCTATTTTTATACATAATTAATTTTTGTTTTATTTTATATATTCTAGTTTTTATTTTATTATATTCTTTTAATTTTATATTCTTTTAATTTTATATTCTTTTAATTTTATATTCTTTCAATTTTAAAATATATATTCTTAAACGTATTTCATTGTACTCAATTTTATTTACCCGTCCTCCTCCTCGCCACGTAATTTTAAGATTCGTCGTTTTAATAATTATTATTTCTCGGCGTTGAAAAAAGATTTCTGCTGACGCCGCATAATCATATTTCGTTCTTCGCGCTGCCATGCGACATCATCCTGCATGACCGCTCCAGAGGAATCGAATTACGCGAGATCGCGCGAAACGCTGCGACGCTGAATCGGAACGCTTCGAAAACTTGTTAGCTGTAGAATGCATGCTATTGTACCACCAAGTAGCGCTGTCTCTTTTCCCTCTCTCGAATTTAGCTTTTTAAAGTAATGCTCTCTCTTTCCCTCCTCGGAATACATGGTTTGCAAAAAGCCGATCTTTCCCGACATCGTACGATGAAAAATAAATTATTATTTCTCTGTGTTCGCCTGTGGGAAAATTCCATCACATATTGGTTTAGAAAAAATATTTGGGGAAAAAAGATTTTTCAGACTCGGCCCGCCCCAGAAATTTTTTCAGGGGCTGTCCCCTCCCTTTAAAAAATTTTCCACGGTGGGTCCGGTCTGGAGAGGTCTCCGCGGCGGCTCGGCCCGAACTGATCCCCTCCATCATCGCGGCTTCCCCCACTCCGCGGCTCGTGCGCGCGCAACCTGTCTTCCTCTCCCCGCAGACCCCGCGCCCATGTTTCCCTCCGCCGCGCTCCCCCGCGCGCCCTCACTTCCTCCCCCGCCCCCGCGCTCCCCTCAGAGGACCTGCGTTAGAACCGGCTTACTCTTACTACTGCAATGGGACGAGAAACGTGGATCAATGGTTGTTTGGTCGATCGGACGATTTTTTGGACCTTCCGGAGGACGGTGCCGGAGAACTCAACTTGAAGTTGAATCAGACTTGCACTTAATAGCAAGGTGGACTGATACACATGGTCTAAGTCTTAACCCGTCTAAAACATCCCTACTGCTAGTAGGGTCTAATCCCCTTCTAGCGCAGTTAAATTCTTTTAAAATTCACTTCAATGATAGCGTTAACCAGCGCGACGACCGCGGTCGAACCATCAGAGTAATACGTTCGCAATGGGACGAGAAACGTGGATCAATGGTTGTCTGGTCGATCGGACGATTTTTTGGACCATCCCGGAGGACGGTGCCGGAGGACTTTGAAATATTTCGACGAGATTGGAGTTTTTCGCGATTTTCTCGAAAACCAGCGCGACGACCGCGGTCGAACCATCAGAGTAATACGTTCGCAATGGGACGAGAAACGTGGATCAATGGTTGTTTGGTCGATCGGACGATTTTTTCGGTGTTCTCGGACCACGGTGCCGGAGGACTTTGAAATCCGTCGGGACTTTGAAATATTTCGACGAGATTGGAGTTTTTCGCGATTTTCTCGAAAACCAGCGCGACGACCGCGGTCGAACCATCAGAGTAATACGTTCGCAATGGGACGAGAAACGTGGATCAATGGTTGTCTGGTCGATCGGACGATTTTTTGGACCATCCCGGAGGACGGTGCCGGAGGACTTTGAAATATTTCGACGAGATTGGAGTTTTTCGCGATTTTCTCGAAAACCAGCGCGACGACCGCGGTCGAACCATCAGAGTAATACGTTCGCAATGGGACGAGAAACGTGGATCAATGGTTGTTTGGTCGATCGGACGATTTTTTCGGTGTTCTCGGACCACGGTGCCGGAGGACTTTGAAATCCGTCGGGACTTTGAAATATTTCGACGAGATTGGAGTTTTTCGCGATTTTCTCGAAAACCAGCGCGACGACCGCGGTCGAACCATCAGAGTAATACGTTCGCAATGGGACGAGAAACGTGGATCAATGGTTGTCTGGTCGATCGGACGATTTTTTGGACCATCCCGGAGGACGGTGCCGGAGGACTTTGAAATATTTCGACGAGATTGGAGTTTTTCGCGATTTTCTCGAAAACCAGCGCGACGACCGCGGTCGAACCATCAGAGTAATACGTTCGCAATGGGACGAGAAACGTGGATCAATGGTTGTTTGGTCGATCGGACGATTTTTTGGACCTTCCGGAGGACGGTGCCGGAGAACTCAACTTGAAGTTGAATCAGACTTGCACTTAATAGCAAGGTGGACTGATACACATGGTCTAAGTCTTAACCCGTCTAAAACATCCCTACTGCTAGTAGGGTCTAATCCCCTTCTAGCGCAGTTAAATTCTTTTAAAATTCACTTCAATGATAGCGTTAACCAGCGCGACGACCGCGGTCGAACCATCAGAGTAATACGTTCGCAATGGGACGAGAAACGTGGATCAATGGTTGTTTGGTCGATCGGACGATTTTTTCGGTGTTCTCGGACCACGGTGCCGGAGGACTTTGAAATCCGTCGGGACTTTGAAATATTTCGACGAGATTGGAGTTTTTCGCGATTTTCTCGAAAACCAGCGCGACGACCGCGGTCGAACCATCAGAGTAATACGTTCGCAATGGGACGAGAAACGTGGATCAATGGTTGTCTGGTCGATCGGACGATTTTTTGGACCATCCCGGAGGACGGTGCCGGAGGACTTTGAAATATTTCGACGAGATTGGAGTTTTTCGCGATTTTCTCGAAAACCAGCGCGACGACCGCGGTCGAACCATCAGAGTAATACGTTCGCAATGGGACGAGAAACGTGGATCAATGGTTGTCTGGTCGATCGGACGATTTTTTGGACCATCCCGGAGGACGGTGCCGGAGGACTTTGAAATATTTCGACGAGATTGGAGTTTTTCGCGATTTTCTCGAAAACCAGCGCGACGACCGCGGTCGAACCATCAGAGTAATACGTTCGCAATGGGACGAGAAACGTGGATCAATGGTTGTCTGGTCGATCGGACGATTTTTTGGACCATCCCGGAGGACGGTGCCGGAGGACTTTGAAATATTTCGACGAGATTGGAGTTTTTCGCGATTTTCTCGAAAACCAGCGCGACGACCGCGGTCGAACCATCAGAGTAATACGTTCGCAATGGGACGAGAAACGTGGATCAATGGTTGTTTGGTCGATCGGACGATTTTTTGGACCTTCCGGAGGACGGTGCCGGAGAACTCAACTTGAAGTTGAATCAGACTTGCACTTAATAGCAAGGTGGACTGATACACATGGTCTAAGTCTTAACCCGTCTAAAACATCCCTACTGCTAGTAGGGTCTAATCCCCTTCTAGCGCAGTTAAATTCTTTTAAAATTCACTTCAATGATAGCGTTAACCAGCGCGACGACCGCGGTCGAACCATCAGAGTAATACGTTCGCAATGGGACGAGAAACGTGGATCAATGGTTGTTTGGTCGATCGGACGATTTTTTCGGTGTTCTCGGACCACGGTGCCGGAGGACTTTGAAATCCGTCGGGACTTTGAAATATTTCGACGAGATTGGAGTTTTTCGCGATTTTCTCGAAAACCAGCGCGACGACCGCGGTCGAACCATCAGAGTAATACGTTCGCAATGGGACGAGAAACGTGGATCAATGGTTGTCTGGTCGATCGGACGATTTTTTGGACCATCCCGGAGGACGGTGCCGGAGGACTTTGAAATATTTCGACGAGATTGGAGTTTTTCGCGATTTTCTCGAAAACCAGCGCGACGACCGCGGTCGAACCATCAGAGTAATACGTTCGCAATGGGACGAGAAACGTGGATCAATGGTTGTTTGGTCGATCGGACGATTTTTTCGGTGTTCTCGGACCACGGTGCCGGAGGACTTTGAAATCCGTCGGGACTTTGAAATATTTCGACGAGATTGGAGTTTTTCGCGATTTTCTCGAAAACCAGCGCGACGACCGCGGTCGAACCATCAGAGTAATACGTTCGCAATGGGACGAGAAACGTGGATCAATGGTTGTCTGGTCGATCGGACGATTTTTTGGACCATCCCGGAGGACGGTGCCGGAGGACTTTGAAATATTTCGACGAGATTGGAGTTTTTCGCGATTTTCTCGAAAACCAGCGCGACGACCGCGGTCGAACCATCAGAGTAATACGTTCGCAATGGGACGAGAAACGTGGATCAATGGTTGTTTGGTCGATCGGACGATTTTTTGGACCTTCCGGAGGACGGTGCCGGAGAACTCAACTTGAAGTTGAATCAGACTTGCACTTAATAGCAAGGTGGACTGATACACATGGTCTAAGTCTTAACCCGTCTAAAACATCCCTACTGCTAGTAGGGTCTAATCCCCTTCTAGCGCAGTTAAATTCTTTTAAAATTCACTTCAATGATAGCGTTAACCAGCGCGACGACCGCGGTCGAACCATCAGAGTAATACGTTCGCAATGGGACGAGAAACGTGGATCAATGGTTGTTTGGTCGATCGGACGATTTTTTCGGTGTTCTCGGACCACGGTGCCGGAGGACTTTGAAATCCGTCGGGACTTTGAAATATTTCGACGAGATTGGAGTTTTTCGCGATTTTCTCGAAAACCAGCGCGACGACCGCGGTCGAACCATCAGAGTAATACGTTCGCAATGGGACGAGAAACGTGGATCAATGGTTGTCTGGTCGATCGGACGATTTTTTGGACCATCCCGGAGGACGGTGCCGGAGGACTTTGAAATATTTCGACGAGATTGGAGTTTTTCGCGATTTTCTCGAAAACCAGCGCGACGACCGCGGTCGAACCATCAGAGTAATACGTTCGCAATGGGACGAGAAACGTGGATCAATGGTTGTTTGGTCGATCGGACGATTTTTTCGGTGTTCTCGGACCACGGTGCCGGAGGACTTTGAAATCCGTCGGGACTTTGAAATATTTCGACGAGATTGGAGTTTTTCGCGATTTTCTCGAAAACCAGCGCGACGACCGCGGTCGAACCATCAGAGTAATACGTTCGCAATGGGACGAGAAACGTGGATCAATGGTTGTCTGGTCGATCGGACGATTTTTTGGACCATCCCGGAGGACGGTGCCGGAGGACTTTGAAATATTTCGACGAGATTGGAGTTTTTCGCGATTTTCTCGAAAACCAGCGCGACGACCGCGGTCGAACCATCAGAGTAATACGTTCGCAATGGGACGAGAAACGTGGATCAATGGTTGTTTGGTCGATCGGACGATTTTTTGGACCTTCCGGAGGACGGTGCCGGAGAACTCAACTTGAAGTTGAATCAGACTTGCACTTAATAGCAAGGTGGACTGATACACATGGTCTAAGTCTTAACCCGTCTAAAACATCCCTACTGCTAGTAGGGTCTAATCCCCTTCTAGCGCAGTTAAATTCTTTTAAAATTCACTTCAATGATAGCGTTAACCAGCGCGACGACCGCGGTCGAACCATCAGAGTAATACGTTCGCAATGGGACGAGAAACGTGGATCAATGGTTGTTTGGTCGATCGGACGATTTTTTCGGTGTTCTCGGACCACGGTGCCGGAGGACTTTGAAATCCGTCGGGACTTTGAAATATTTCGACGAGATTGGAGTTTTTCGCGATTTTCTCGAAAACCAGCGCGACGACCGCGGTCGAACCATCAGAGTAATACGTTCGCAATGGGACGAGAAACGTGGATCAATGGTTGTCTGGTCGATCGGACGATTTTTTGGACCATCCCGGAGGACGGTGCCGGAGGACTTTGAAATATTTCGACGAGATTGGAGTTTTTCGCGATTTTCTCGAAAACCAGCGCGACGACCGCGGTCGAACCATCAGAGTAATACGTTCGCAATGGGACGAGAAACGTGGATCAATGGTTGTCTGGTCGATCGGACGATTTTTTGGACCATCCCGGAGGACGGTGCCGGAGGACTTTGAAATATTTCGACGAGATTGGAGTTTTTCGCGATTTTCTCGAAAACCAGCGCGACGACCGCGGTCGAACCATCAGAGTAATACGTTCGCAATGGGACGAGAAACGTGGATCAATGGTTGTCTGGTCGATCGGACGATTTTTTGGACCATCCCGGAGGACGGTGCCGGAGGACTTTGAAATATTTCGACGAGATTGGAGTTTTTCGCGATTTTCTCGAAAACCAGCGCGACGACCGCGGTCGAACCATCAGAGTAATACGTTCGCAATGGGACGAGAAACGTGGATCAATGGTTGTTTGGTCGATCGGACGATTTTTTGGACCTTCCGGAGGACGGTGCCGGAGAACTCAACTTGAAGTTGAATCAGACTTGCACTTAATAGCAAGGTGGACTGATACACATGGTCTAAGTCTTAACCCGTCTAAAACATCCCTACTGCTAGTAGGGTCTAATCCCCTTCTAGCGCAGTTAAATTCTTTTAAAATTCACTTCAATGATAGCGTTAACCAGCGCGACGACCGCGGTCGAACCATCAGAGTAATACGTTCGCAATGGGACGAGAAACGTGGATCAATGGTTGTCTGGTCGATCGGACGATTTTTTGGACCATCCCGGAGGACGGTGCCGGAGGACTTTGAAATATTTCGACGAGATTGGAGTTTTTCGCGATTTTCTCGAAAACCAGCGCGACGACCGCGGTCGAACCATCAGAGTAATACGTTCGCAATGGGACGAGAAACGTGGATCAATGGTTGTTTGGTCGATCGGACGATTTTTTGGACCTTCCGGAGGACGGTGCCGGAGAACTCAACTTGAAGTTGAATCAGACTTGCACTTAATAGCAAGGTGGACTGATACACATGGTCTAAGTCTTAACCCGTCTAAAACATCCCTACTGCTAGTAGGGTCTAATCCCCTTCTAGCGCAGTTAAATTCTTTTAAAATTCACTTCAATGATAGCGTTAACCAGCGCGACGACCGCGGTCGAACCATCAGAGTAATACGTTCGCAATGGGACGAGAAACGTGGATCAATGGTTGTCTGGTCGATCGGACGATTTTTTGGACCATCCCGGAGGACGGTGCCGGAGGACTTTGAAATATTTCGACGAGATTGGAGTTTTTCGCGATTTTCTCGAAAACCAGCGCGACGACCGCGGTCGAACCATCAGAGTAATACGTTCGCAATGGGACGAGAAACGTGGATCAATGGTTGTTTGGTCGATCGGACGATTTTTTCGGTGTTCTCGGACCACGGTGCCGGAGGACTTTGAAATCCGTCGGGACTTTGAAATATTTCGACGAGATTGGAGTTTTTCGCGATTTTCTCGAAAACCAGCGCGACGACCGCGGTCGAACCATCAGAGTAATACGTTCGCAATGGGACGAGAAACGTGGATCAATGGTTGTCTGGTCGATCGGACGATTTTTTGGACCATCCCGGAGGACGGTGCCGGAGGACTTTGAAATATTTCGACGAGATTGGAGTTTTTCGCGATTTTCTCGAAAACCAGCGCGACGACCGCGGTCGAACCATCAGAGTAATACGTTCGCAATGGGACGAGAAACGTGGATCAATGGTTGTTTGGTCGATCGGACGATTTTTTCGGTGTTCTCGGACCACGGTGCCGGAGGACTTTGAAATCCGTCGGGACTTTGAAATATTTCGACGAGATTGGAGTTTTTCGCGATTTTCTCGAAAACCAGCGCGACGACCGCGGTCGAACCATCAGAGTAATACGTTCGCAATGGGACGAGAAACGTGGATCAATGGTTGTCTGGTCGATCGGACGATTTTTTGGACCATCCCGGAGGACGGTGCCGGAGGACTTTGAAATATTTCGACGAGATTGGAGTTTTTCGCGATTTTCTCGAAAACCAGCGCGACGACCGCGGTCGAACCATCAGAGTAATACGTTCGCAATGGGACGAGAAACGTGGATCAATGGTTGTTTGGTCGATCGGACGATTTTTTGGACCTTCCGGAGGACGGTGCCGGAGAACTCAACTTGAAGTTGAATCAGACTTGCACTTAATAGCAAGGTGGACTGATACACATGGTCTAAGTCTTAACCCGTCTAAAACATCCCTACTGCTAGTAGGGTCTAATCCCCTTCTAGCGCAGTTAAATTCTTTTAAAATTCACTTCAATGATAGCGTTAACCAGCGCGACGACCGCGGTCGAACCATCAGAGTAATACGTTCGCAATGGGACGAGAAACGTGGATCAATGGTTGTTTGGTCGATCGGACGATTTTTTCGGTGTTCTCGGACCACGGTGCCGGAGGACTTTGAAATCCGTCGGGACTTTGAAATATTTCGACGAGATTGGAGTTTTTCGCGATTTTCTCGAAAACCAGCGCGACGACCGCGGTCGAACCATCAGAGTAATACGTTCGCAATGGGACGAGAAACGTGGATCAATGGTTGTCTGGTCGATCGGACGATTTTTTGGACCATCCCGGAGGACGGTGCCGGAGGACTTTGAAATATTTCGACGAGATTGGAGTTTTTCGCGATTTTCTCGAAAACCAGCGCGACGACCGCGGTCGAACCATCAGAGTAATACGTTCGCAATGGGACGAGAAACGTGGATCAATGGTTGTTTGGTCGATCGGACGATTTTTTCGGTGTTCTCGGACCACGGTGCCGGAGGACTTTGAAATCCGTCGGGACTTTGAAATATTTCGACGAGATTGGAGTTTTTCGCGATTTTCTCGAAAACCAGCGCGACGACCGCGGTCGAACCATCAGAGTAATACGTTCGCAATGGGACGAGAAACGTGGATCAATGGTTGTCTGGTCGATCGGACGATTTTTTGGACCATCCCGGAGGACGGTGCCGGAGGACTTTGAAATATTTCGACGAGATTGGAGTTTTTCGCGATTTTCTCGAAAACCAGCGCGACGACCGCGGTCGAACCATCAGAGTAATACGTTCGCAATGGGACGAGAAACGTGGATCAATGGTTGTTTGGTCGATCGGACGATTTTTTGGACCTTCCGGAGGACGGTGCCGGAGAACTCAACTTGAAGTTGAATCAGACTTGCACTTAATAGCAAGGTGGACTGATACACATGGTCTAAGTCTTAACCCGTCTAAAACATCCCTACTGCTAGTAGGGTCTAATCCCCTTCTAGCGCAGTTAAATTCTTTTAAAATTCACTTCAATGATAGCGTTAACCAGCGCGACGACCGCGGTCGAACCATCAGAGTAATACGTTCGCAATGGGACGAGAAACGTGGATCAATGGTTGTTTGGTCGATCGGACGATTTTTTCGGTGTTCTCGGACCACGGTGCCGGAGGACTTTGAAATCCGTCGGGACTTTGAAATATTTCGACGAGATTGGAGTTTTTCGCGATTTTCTCGAAAACCAGCGCGACGACCGCGGTCGAACCATCAGAGTAATACGTTCGCAATGGGACGAGAAACGTGGATCAATGGTTGTCTGGTCGATCGGACGATTTTTTGGACCATCCCGGAGGACGGTGCCGGAGGACTTTGAAATATTTCGACGAGATTGGAGTTTTTCGCGATTTTCTCGAAAACCAGCGCGACGACCGCGGTCGAACCATCAGAGTAATACGTTCGCAATGGGACGAGAAACGTGGATCAATGGTTGTCTGGTCGATCGGACGATTTTTTGGACCATCCCGGAGGACGGTGCCGGAGGACTTTGAAATATTTCGACGAGATTGGAGTTTTTCGCGATTTTCTCGAAAACCAGCGCGACGACCGCGGTCGAACCATCAGAGTAATACGTTCGCAATGGGACGAGAAACGTGGATCAATGGTTGTCTGGTCGATCGGACGATTTTTTGGACCATCCCGGAGGACGGTGCCGGAGGACTTTGAAATATTTCGACGAGATTGGAGTTTTTCGCGATTTTCTCGAAAACCAGCGCGACGACCGCGGTCGAACCATCAGAGTAATACGTTCGCAATGGGACGAGAAACGTGGATCAATGGTTGTTTGGTCGATCGGACGATTTTTTGGACCTTCCGGAGGACGGTGCCGGAGAACTCAACTTGAAGTTGAATCAGACTTGCACTTAATAGCAAGGTGGACTGATACACATGGTCTAAGTCTTAACCCGTCTAAAACATCCCTACTGCTAGTAGGGTCTAATCCCCTTCTAGCGCAGTTAAATTCTTTTAAAATTCACTTCAATGATAGCGTTAACCAGCGCGACGACCGCGGTCGAACCATCAGAGTAATACGTTCGCAATGGGACGAGAAACGTGGATCAATGGTTGTCTGGTCGATCGGACGATTTTTTGGACCATCCCGGAGGACGGTGCCGGAGGACTTTGAAATATTTCGACGAGATTGGAGTTTTTCGCGATTTTCTCGAAAACCAGCGCGACGACCGCGGTCGAACCATCAGAGTAATACGTTCGCAATGGGACGAGAAACGTGGATCAATGGTTGTTTGGTCGATCGGACGATTTTTTGGACCTTCCGGAGGACGGTGCCGGAGAACTCAACTTGAAGTTGAATCAGACTTGCACTTAATAGCAAGGTGGACTGATACACATGGTCTAAGTCTTAACCCGTCTAAAACATCCCTACTGCTAGTAGGGTCTAATCCCCTTCTAGCGCAGTTAAATTCTTTTAAAATTCACTTCAATGATAGCGTTAACCAGCGCGACGACCGCGGTCGAACCATCAGAGTAATACGTTCGCAATGGGACGAGAAACGTGGATCAATGGTTGTCTGGTCGATCGGACGATTTTTTGGACCATCCCGGAGGACGGTGCCGGAGGACTTTGAAATATTTCGACGAGATTGGAGTTTTTCGCGATTTTCTCGAAAACCAGCGCGACGACCGCGGTCGAACCATCAGAGTAATACGTTCGCAATGGGACGAGAAACGTGGATCAATGGTTGTTTGGTCGATCGGACGATTTTTTCGGTGTTCTCGGACCACGGTGCCGGAGGACTTTGAAATCCGTCGGGACTTTGAAATATTTCGACGAGATTGGAGTTTTTCGCGATTTTCTCGAAAACCAGCGCGACGACCGCGGTCGAACCATCAGAGTAATACGTTCGCAATGGGACGAGAAACGTGGATCAATGGTTGTCTGGTCGATCGGACGATTTTTTGGACCATCCCGGAGGACGGTGCCGGAGGACTTTGAAATATTTCGACGAGATTGGAGTTTTTCGCGATTTTCTCGAAAACCAGCGCGACGACCGCGGTCGAACCATCAGAGTAATACGTTCGCAATGGGACGAGAAACGTGGATCAATGGTTGTCTGGTCGATCGGACGATTTTTTGGACCATCCCGGAGGACGGTGCCGGAGGACTTTGAAATATTTCGACGAGATTGGAGTTTTTCGCGATTTTCTCGAAAACCAGCGCGACGACCGCGGTCGAACCATCAGAGTAATACGTTCGCAATGGGACGAGAAACGTGGATCAATGGTTGTCTGGTCGATCGGACGATTTTTTGGACCATCCCGGAGGACGGTGCCGGAGGACTTTGAAATATTTCGACGAGATTGGAGTTTTTCGCGATTTTCTCGAAAACCAGCGCGACGACCGCGGTCGAACCATCAGAGTAATACGTTCGCAATGGGACGAGAAACGTGGATCAATGGTTGTTTGGTCGATCGGACGATTTTTTGGACCTTCCGGAGGACGGTGCCGGAGAACTCAACTTGAAGTTGAATCAGACTTGCACTTAATAGCAAGGTGGACTGATACACATGGTCTAAGTCTTAACCCGTCTAAAACATCCCTACTGCTAGTAGGGTCTAATCCCCTTCTAGCGCAGTTAAATTCTTTTAAAATTCACTTCAATGATAGCGTTAACCAGCGCGACGACCGCGGTCGAACCATCAGAGTAATACGTTCGCAATGGGACGAGAAACGTGGATCAATGGTTGTCTGGTCGATCGGACGATTTTTTGGACCATCCCGGAGGACGGTGCCGGAGGACTTTGAAATATTTCGACGAGATTGGAGTTTTTCGCGATTTTCTCGAAAACCAGCGCGACGACCGCGGTCGAACCATCAGAGTAATACGTTCGCAATGGGACGAGAAACGTGGATCAATGGTTGTTTGGTCGATCGGACGATTTTTTGGACCTTCCGGAGGACGGTGCCGGAGAACTCAACTTGAAGTTGAATCAGACTTGCACTTAATAGCAAGGTGGACTGATACACATGGTCTAAGTCTTAACCCGTCTAAAACATCCCTACTGCTAGTAGGGTCTAATCCCCTTCTAGCGCAGTTAAATTCTTTTAAAATTCACTTCAATGATAGCGTTAACCAGCGCGACGACCGCGGTCGAACCATCAGAGTAATACGTTCGCAATGGGACGAGAAACGTGGATCAATGGTTGTCTGGTCGATCGGACGATTTTTTGGACCATCCCGGAGGACGGTGCCGGAGGACTTTGAAATATTTCGACGAGATTGGAGTTTTTCGCGATTTTCTCGAAAACCAGCGCGACGACCGCGGTCGAACCATCAGAGTAATACGTTCGCAATGGGACGAGAAACGTGGATCAATGGTTGTTTGGTCGATCGGACGATTTTTTGGACCTTCCGGAGGACGGTGCCGGAGAACTCAACTTGAAGTTGAATCAGACTTGCACTTAATAGCAAGGTGGACTGATACACATGGTCTAAGTCTTAACCCGTCTAAAACATCCCTACTGCTAGTAGGGTCTAATCCCCTTCTAGCGCAGTTAAATTCTTTTAAAATTCACTTCAATGATAGCGTTAACCAGCGCGACGACCGCGGTCGAACCATCAGAGTAATACGTTCGCAATGGGACGAGAAACGTGGATCAATGGTTGTCTGGTCGATCGGACGATTTTTTGGACCATCCCGGAGGACGGTGCCGGAGGACTTTGAAATATTTCGACGAGATTGGAGTTTTTCGCGATTTTCTCGAAAACCAGCGCGACGACCGCGGTCGAACCATCAGAGTAATACGTTCGCAATGGGACGAGAAACGTGGATCAATGGTTGTTTGGTCGATCGGACGATTTTTTGGACCTTCCGGAGGACGGTGCCGGAGAACTCAACTTGAAGTTGAATCAGACTTGCACTTAATAGCAAGGTGGACTGATACACATGGTCTAAGTCTTAACCCGTCTAAAACATCCCTACTGCTAGTAGGGTCTAATCCCCTTCTAGCGCAGTTAAATTCTTTTAAAATTCACTTCAATGATAGCGTTAACCAGCGCGACGACCGCGGTCGAACCATCAGAGTAATACGTTCGCAATGGGACGAGAAACGTGGATCAATGGTTGTTTGGTCGATCGGACGATTTTTTCGGTGTTCTCGGACCACGGTGCCGGAGGACTTTGAAATCCGTCGGGACTTTGAAATATTTCGACGAGATTGGAGTTTTTCGCGATTTTCTCGAAAACCAGCGCGACGACCGCGGTCGAACCATCAGAGTAATACGTTCGCAATGGGACGAGAAACGTGGATCAATGGTTGTCTGGTCGATCGGACGATTTTTTGGACCATCCCGGAGGACGGTGCCGGAGGACTTTGAAATATTTCGACGAGATTGGAGTTTTTCGCGATTTTCTCGAAAACCAGCGCGACGACCGCGGTCGAACCATCAGAGTAATACGTTCGCAATGGGACGAGAAACGTGGATCAATGGTTGTCTGGTCGATCGGACGATTTTTTGGACCATCCCGGAGGACGGTGCCGGAGGACTTTGAAATATTTCGACGAGATTGGAGTTTTTCGCGATTTTCTCGAAAACCAGCGCGACGACCGCGGTCGAACCATCAGAGTAATACGTTCGCAATGGGACGAGAAACGTGGATCAATGGTTGTCTGGTCGATCGGACGATTTTTTGGACCATCCCGGAGGACGGTGCCGGAGGACTTTGAAATATTTCGACGAGATTGGAGTTTTTCGCGATTTTCTCGAAAACCAGCGCGACGACCGCGGTCGAACCATCAGAGTAATACGTTCGCAATGGGACGAGAAACGTGGATCAATGGTTGTTTGGTCGATCGGACGATTTTTTCGGTGTTCTCGGACCACGGTGCCGGAGGACTTTGAAATCCGTCGGGACTTTGAAATATTTCGACGAGATTGGAGTTTTTCGCGATTTTCTCGAAAACCAGCGCGACGACCGCGGTCGAACCATCAGAGTAATACGTTCGCAATGGGACGAGAAACGTGGATCAATGGTTGTCTGGTCGATCGGACGATTTTTTGGACCATCCCGGAGGACGGTGCCGGAGGACTTTGAAATATTTCGACGAGATTGGAGTTTTTCGCGATTTTCTCGAAAACCAGCGCGACGACCGCGGTCGAACCATCAGAGTAATACGTTCGCAATGGGACGAGAAACGTGGATCAATGGTTGTTTGGTCGATCGGACGATTTTTTCGGTGTTCTCGGACCACGGTGCCGGAGGACTTTGAAATCCGTCGGGACTTTGAAATATTTCGACGAGATTGGAGTTTTTCGCGATTTTCTCGAAAACCAGCGCGACGACCGCGGTCGAACCATCAGAGTAATACGTTCGCAATGGGACGAGAAACGTGGATCAATGGTTGTCTGGTCGATCGGACGATTTTTTGGACCATCCCGGAGGACGGTGCCGGAGGACTTTGAAATATTTCGACGAGATTGGAGTTTTTCGCGATTTTCTCGAAAACCAGCGCGACGACCGCGGTCGAACCATCAGAGTAATACGTTCGCAATGGGACGAGAAACGTGGATCAATGGTTGTTTGGTCGATCGGACGATTTTTTCGGTGTTCTCGGACCACGGTGCCGGAGGACTTTGAAATCCGTCGGGACTTTGAAATATTTCGACGAGATTGGAGTTTTTCGCGATTTTCTCGAAAACCAGCGCGACGACCGCGGTCGAACCATCAGAGTAATACGTTCGCAATGGGACGAGAAACGTGGATCAATGGTTGTCTGGTCGATCGGACGATTTTTTGGACCATCCCGGAGGACGGTGCCGGAGGACTTTGAAATATTTCGACGAGATTGGAGTTTTTCGCGATTTTCTCGAAAACCAGCGCGACGACCGCGGTCGAACCATCAGAGTAATACGTTCGCAATGGGACGAGAAACGTGGATCAATGGTTGTTTGGTCGATCGGACGATTTTTTCGGTGTTCTCGGACCACGGTGCCGGAGGACTTTGAAATCCGTCGGGACTTTGAAATATTTCGACGAGATTGGAGTTTTTCGCGATTTTCTCGAAAACCAGCGCGACGACCGCGGTCGAACCATCAGAGTAATACGTTCGCAATGGGACGAGAAACGTGGATCAATGGTTGTCTGGTCGATCGGACGATTTTTTGGACCATCCCGGAGGACGGTGCCGGAGGACTTTGAAATATTTCGACGAGATTGGAGTTTTTCGCGATTTTCTCGAAAACCAGCGCGACGACCGCGGTCGAACCATCAGAGTAATACGTTCGCAATGGGACGAGAAACGTGGATCAATGGTTGTCTGGTCGATCGGACGATTTTTTGGACCATCCCGGAGGACGGTGCCGGAGGACTTTGAAATATTTCGACGAGATTGGAGTTTTTCGCGATTTTCTCGAAAACCAGCGCGACGACCGCGGTCGAACCATCAGAGTAATACGTTCGCAATGGGACGAGAAACGTGGATCAATGGTTGTCTGGTCGATCGGACGATTTTTTGGACCATCCCGGAGGACGGTGCCGGAGGACTTTGAAATATTTCGACGAGATTGGAGTTTTTCGCGATTTTCTCGAAAACCAGCGCGACGACCGCGGTCGAACCATCAGAGTAATACGTTCGCAATGGGACGAGAAACGTGGATCAATGGTTGTCTGGTCGATCGGACGATTTTTTGGACCATCCCGGAGGACGGTGCCGGAGGACTTTGAAATATTTCGACGAGATTGGAGTTTTTCGCGATTTTCTCGAAAACCAGCGCGACGACCGCGGTCGAACCATCAGAGTAATACGTTCGCAATGGGACGAGAAACGTGGATCAATGGTTGTTTGGTCGATCGGACGATTTTTTGGACCTTCCGGAGGACGGTGCCGGAGAACTCAACTTGAAGTTGAATCAGACTTGCACTTAATAGCAAGGTGGACTGATACACATGGTCTAAGTCTTAACCCGTCTAAAACATCCCTACTGCTAGTAGGGTCTAATCCCCTTCTAGCGCAGTTAAATTCTTTTAAAATTCACTTCAATGATAGCGTTAACCAGCGCGACGACCGCGGTCGAACCATCAGAGTAATACGTTCGCAATGGGACGAGAAACGTGGATCAATGGTTGTCTGGTCGATCGGACGATTTTTTGGACCATCCCGGAGGACGGTGCCGGAGGACTTTGAAATATTTCGACGAGATTGGAGTTTTTCGCGATTTTCTCGAAAACCAGCGCGACGACCGCGGTCGAACCATCAGAGTAATACGTTCGCAATGGGACGAGAAACGTGGATCAATGGTTGTTTGGTCGATCGGACGATTTTTTGGACCTTCCGGAGGACGGTGCCGGAGAACTCAACTTGAAGTTGAATCAGACTTGCACTTAATAGCAAGGTGGACTGATACACATGGTCTAAGTCTTAACCCGTCTAAAACATCCCTACTGCTAGTAGGGTCTAATCCCCTTCTAGCGCAGTTAAATTCTTTTAAAATTCACTTCAATGATAGCGTTAACCAGCGCGACGACCGCGGTCGAACCATCAGAGTAATACGTTCGCAATGGGACGAGAAACGTGGATCAATGGTTGTTTGGTCGATCGGACGATTTTTTCGGTGTTCTCGGACCACGGTGCCGGAGGACTTTGAAATCCGTCGGGACTTTGAAATATTTCGACGAGATTGGAGTTTTTCGCGATTTTCTCGAAAACCAGCGCGACGACCGCGGTCGAACCATCAGAGTAATACGTTCGCAATGGGACGAGAAACGTGGATCAATGGTTGTCTGGTCGATCGGACGATTTTTTGGACCATCCCGGAGGACGGTGCCGGAGGACTTTGAAATATTTCGACGAGATTGGAGTTTTTCGCGATTTTCTCGAAAACCAGCGCGACGACCGCGGTCGAACCATCAGAGTAATACGTTCGCAATGGGACGAGAAACGTGGATCAATGGTTGTTTGGTCGATGGGACGATTTTTTGGACCTTCCGGAGGACGGTGCCGGAGAACTCAACTTGAAGTTGAATCAGACTTGCACTTAATAGCAAGGTGGACTGATACACATGGTCTAAGTCTTAACCCGTCTAAAACATCCCTACTGCTAGTAGGGTCTAATCCCCTTCTAGCGCAGTTAAATTCTTTTAAAATTCACTTCAATGATAGCGTTAACCAGCGCGACGACCGCGGTCGAACCATCAGAGTAATACGTTCGCAATGGGACGAGAAACGTGGATCAATGGTTGTTTGGTCGATCGGACGATTTTTTCGGTGTTCTCGGACCACGGTGCCGGAGGACTTTGAAATCCGTCGGGACTTTGAAATATTTCGACGAGATTGGAGTTTTTCGCGATTTTCTCGAAAACCAGCGCGACGACCGCGGTCGAACCATCAGAGTAATACGTTCGCAATGGGACGAGAAACGTGGATCAATGGTTGTCTGGTCGATCGGACGATTTTTTGGACCATCCCGGAGGACGGTGCCGGAGGACTTTGAAATATTTCGACGAGATTGGAGTTTTTCGCGATTTTCTCGAAAACCAGCGCGACGACCGCGGTCGAACCATCAGAGTAATACGTTCGCAATGGGACGAGAAACGTGGATCAATGGTTGTCTGGTCGATCGGACGATTTTTTGGACCATCCCGGAGGACGGTGCCGGAGGACTTTGAAATATTTCGACGAGATTGGAGTTTTTCGCGATTTTCTCGAAAACCAGCGCGACGACCGCGGTCGAACCATCAGAGTAATACGTTCGCAATGGGACGAGAAACGTGGATCAATGGTTGTCTGGTCGATCGGACGATTTTTTGGACCATCCCGGAGGACGGTGCCGGAGGACTTTGAAATATTTCGACGAGATTGGAGTTTTTCGCGATTTTCTCGAAAACCAGCGCGACGACCGCGGTCGAACCATCAGAGTAATACGTTCGCAATGGGACGAGAAACGTGGATCAATGGTTGTTTGGTCGATCGGACGATTTTTTGGACCTTCCGGAGGACGGTGCCGGAGAACTCAACTTGAAGTTGAATCAGACTTGCACTTAATAGCAAGGTGGACTGATACACATGGTCTAAGTCTTAACCCGTCTAAAACATCCCTACTGCTAGTAGGGTCTAATCCCCTTCTAGCGCAGTTAAATTCTTTTAAAATTCACTTCAATGATAGCGTTAACCAGCGCGACGACCGCGGTCGAACCATCAGAGTAATACGTTCGCAATGGGACGAGAAACGTGGATCAATGGTTGTTTGGTCGATCGGACGATTTTTTCGGTGTTCTCGGACCACGGTGCCGGAGGACTTTGAAATCCGTCGGGACTTTGAAATATTTCGACGAGATTGGAGTTTTTCGCGATTTTCTCGAAAACCAGCGCGACGACCGCGGTCGAACCATCAGAGTAATACGTTCGCAATGGGACGAGAAACGTGGATCAATGGTTGTCTGGTCGATCGGACGATTTTTTGGACCATCCCGGAGGACGGTGCCGGAGGACTTTGAAATATTTCGACGAGATTGGAGTTTTTCGCGATTTTCTCGAAAACCAGCGCGACGACCGCGGTCGAACCATCAGAGTAATACGTTCGCAATGGGACGAGAAACGTGGATCAATGGTTGTCTGGTCGATCGGACGATTTTTTGGACCATCCCGGAGGACGGTGCCGGAGGACTTTGAAATATTTCGACGAGATTGGAGTTTTTCGCGATTTTCTCGAAAACCAGCGCGACGACCGCGGTCGAACCATCAGAGTAATACGTTCGCAATGGGACGAGAAACGTGGATCAATGGTTGTCTGGTCGATCGGACGATTTTTTGGACCATCCCGGAGGACGGTGCCGGAGGACTTTGAAATATTTCGACGAGATTGGAGTTTTTCGCGATTTTCTCGAAAACCAGCGCGACGACCGCGGTCGAACCATCAGAGTAATACGTTCGCAATGGGACGAGAAACGTGGATCAATGGTTGTTTGGTCGATCGGACGATTTTTTCGGTGTTCTCGGACCACGGTGCCGGAGGACTTTGAAATCCGTCGGGACTTTGAAATATTTCGACGAGATTGGAGTTTTTCGCGATTTTCTCGAAAACCAGCGCGACGACCGCGGTCGAACCATCAGAGTAATACGTTCGCAATGGGACGAGAAACGTGGATCAATGGTTGTCTGGTCGATCGGACGATTTTTTCGGTGTTCTCGGACCACGGTGCCGGAGGACTTTGAAATCCGTCGGGACTTTGAAATATTTCGACGAGATTGGAGTTTTTCGCGATTTTCTCGAAAACCAGCGCGACGACCGCGGTAGAACCATCAGAGTAATACGTTCGCAATGGGACGAGAAACGTGGATCAATGGTTGTCTGGTCGATCGGACGATTTTTTGGACCATCCCGGAGGACGGTGCCGGAGGACTTTGAAATATTTCGACGAGATTGGAGTTTTTCGCGATTTTCTCGAAAACCAGCGCGACGACCGCGGTCGAACCATCAGAGTAATACGTTCGCAATGGGACGAGAAACGTGGATCAATGGTTGTTTGGTCGATCGGACGATTTTTTCGGTGTTCTCGGACCACAGTGCCGGAGGACTTTGAAATCCGTCGGGACTTTGAAATATTTCGACGAGATTGGAGTTTTTCGCGATTTTCTCGAAAACCAGCGCGACGACCGCGGTCGAACCATCAGAGTAATACGTTCGCAATGGGACGAGAAACGTGGATCAATGGTTGTCTGGTCGATCGGACGATTTTTTGGACCATCCCGGAGGACGGTGCCGGAGGACTTTGAAATATTTCGACGAGATTGGAGTTTTTCGCGATTTTCTCGAAAACCAGCGCGACGACCGCGGTCGAACCATCAGAGTAATACGTTCGCAATGGGACGAGAAACGTGGATCAATGGTTGTTTGGTCGATCGGACGATTTTTTGGACCTTCCGGAGGACGGTGCCGGAGAACTCAACTTGAAGTTGAATCAGACTTGCACTTAATAGCAAGGTGGACTGATACACATGGTCTAAGTCTTAACCCGTCTAAAACATCCCTACTGCTAGTAGGGTCTAATCCCCTTCTAGCGCAGTTAAATTCTTTTAAAATTCACTTCAATGATAGCGTTAACCAGCGCGACGACCGCGGTCGAACCATCAGAGTAATACGTTCGCAATGGGACGAGAAACGTGGATCAATGGTTGTTTGGTCGATCGGACGATTTTTTCGGTGTTCTCGGACCACGGTGCCGGAGGACTTTGAAATCCGTCGGGACTTTGAAATATTTCGACGAGATTGGAGTTTTTCGCGATTTTCTCGAAAACCAGCGCGACGACCGCGGTCGAACCATCAGAGTAATACGTTCGCAATGGGACGAGAAACGTGGATCAATGGTTGTCTGGTCGATCGGACGATTTTTTGGACCATCCCGGAGGACGGTGCCGGAGGACTTTGAAATATTTCGACGAGATTGGAGTTTTTCGCGATTTTCTCGAAAACCAGCGCGACGACCGCGGTCGAACCATCAGAGTAATACGTTCGCAATGGGACGAGAAACGTGGATCAATGGTTGTCTGGTCGATCGGACGATTTTTTGGACCATCCCGGAGGACGGTGCCGGAGGACTTTGAAATATTTCGACGAGATTGGAGTTTTTCGCGATTTTCTCGAAAACCAGCGCGACGACCGCGGTCGAACCATCAGAGTAATACGTTCGCAATGGGACGAGAAACGTGGATCAATGGTTGTCTGGTCGATCGGACGATTTTTTGGACCATCCCGGAGGACGGTGCCGGAGGACTTTGAAATATTTCGACGAGATTGGAGTTTTTCGCGATTTTCTCGAAAACCAGCGCGACGACCGCGGTCGAACCATCAGAGTAATACGTTCGCAATGGGACGAGAAACGTGGATCAATGGTTGTTTGGTCGATCGGACGATTTTTTCGGTGTTCTCGGACCACGGTGCCGGAGGACTTTGAAATCCGTCGGGACTTTGAAATATTTCGACGAGATTGGAGTTTTTCGCGATTTTCTCGAAAACCAGCGCGACGACCGCGGTCGAACCATCAGAGTAATACGTTCGCAATGGGACGAGAAACGTGGATCAATGGTTGTCTGGTCGATCGGACGATTTTTTGGACCATCCCGGAGGACGGTGCCGGAGGACTTTGAAATATTTCGACGAGATTGGAGTTTTTCGCGATTTTCTCGAAAACCAGCGCGACGACCGCGGTCGAACCATCAGAGTAATACGTTCGCAATGGGACGAGAAACGTGGATCAATGGTTGTCTGGTCGATCGGACGATTTTTTGGACCATCCCGGAGGACGGTGCCGGAGGACTTTGAAATATTTCGACGAGATTGGAGTTTTTCGCGATTTTCTCGAAAACCAGCGCGACGACCGCGGTCGAACCATCAGAGTAATACGTTCGCAATGGGACGAGAAACGTGGATCAATGGTTGTCTGGTCGATCGGACGATTTTTTGGACCATCCCGGAGGACGGTGCCGGAGGACTTTGAAATATTTCGACGAGATTGGAGTTTTTCGCGATTTTCTCGAAAACCAGCGCGACGACCGCGGTCGAACCATCAGAGTAATACGTTCGCAATGGGACGAGAAACGTGGATCAATGGTTGTTTGGTCGATCGGACGATTTTTTGGACCTTCCGGAGGACGGTGCCGGAGAACTCAACTTGAAGTTGAATCAGACTTGCACTTAATAGCAAGGTGGACTGATACACATGGTCTAAGTCTTAACCCGTCTAAAACATCCCTACTGCTAGTAGGGTCTAATCCCCTTCTAGCGCAGTTAAATTCTTTTAAAATTCACTTCAATGATAGCGTTAACCAGCGCGACGACCGCGGTCGAACCATCAGAGTAATACGTTCGCAATGGGACGAGAAACGTGGATCAATGGTTGTTTGGTCGATCGGACGATTTTTTCGGTGTTCTCGGACCACGGTGCCGGAGGACTTTGAAATCCGTCGGGACTTTGAAATATTTCGACGAGATTGGAGTTTTTCGCGATTTTCTCGAAAACCAGCGCGACGACCGCGGTCGAACCATCAGAGTAATACGTTCGCAATGGGACGAGAAACGTGGATCAATGGTTGTCTGGTCGATCGGACGATTTTTTGGACCATCCCGGAGGACGGTGCCGGAGGACTTTGAAATATTTCGACGAGATTGGAGTTTTTCGCGATTTTCTCGAAAACCAGCGCGACGACCGCGGTCGAACCATCAGAGTAATACGTTCGCAATGGGACGAGAAACGTGGATCAATGGTTGTCTGGTCGATCGGACGATTTTTTGGACCATCCCGGAGGACGGTGCCGGAGGACTTTGAAATATTTCGACGAGATTGGAGTTTTTCGCGATTTTCTCGAAAACCAGCGCGACGACCGCGGTCGAACCATCAGAGTAATACGTTCGCAATGGGACGAGAAACGTGGATCAATGGTTGTCTGGTCGATCGGACGATTTTTTGGACCATCCCGGAGGACGGTGCCGGAGGACTTTGAAATATTTCGACGAGATTGGAGTTTTTCGCGATTTTCTCGAAAACCAGCGCGACGACCGCGGTCGAACCATCAGAGTAATACGTTCGCAATGGGACGAGAAACGTGGATCAATGGTTGTTTGGTCGATCGGACGATTTTTTCGGTGTTCTCGGACCACGGTGCCGGAGGACTTTGAAATCCGTCGGGACTTTGAAATATTTCGACGAGATTGGAGTTTTTCGCGATTTTCTCGAAAACCAGCGCGACGACCGCGGTCGAACCATCAGAGTAATACGTTCGCAATGGGACGAGAAACGTGGATCAATGGTTGTCTGGTCGATCGGACGATTTTTTGGACCATCCCGGAGGACGGTGCCGGAGGACTTTGAAATATTTCGACGAGATTGGAGTTTTTCGCGATTTTCTCGAAAACCAGCGCGACGACCGCGGTCGAACCATCAGAGTAATACGTTCGCAATGGGACGAGAAACGTGGATCAATGGTTGTTTGGTCGATCGGACGATTTTTTCGGTGTTCTCGGACCACGGTGCCGGAGGACTTTGAAATCCGTCGGGACTTTGAAATATTTCGACGAGATTGGAGTTTTTCGCGATTTTCTCGAAAACCAGCGCGACGACCGCGGTCGAACCATCAGAGTAATACGTTCGCAATGGGACGAGAAACGTGGATCAATGGTTGTCTGGTCGATCGGACGATTTTTTGGACCATCCCGGAGGACGGTGCCGGAGGACTTTGAAATATTTCGACGAGATTGGAGTTTTTCGCGATTTTCTCGAAAACCAGCGCGACGACCGCGGTCGAACCATCAGAGTAATACGTTCGCAATGGGACGAGAAACGTGGATCAATGGTTGTTTGGTCGATCGGACGATTTTTTCGGTGTTCTCGGACCACGGTGCCGGAGGACTTTGAAATCCGTCGGGACTTTGAAATATTTCGACGAGATTGGAGTTTTTCGCGATTTTCTCGAAAACCAGCGCGACGACCGCGGTCGAACCATCAGAGTAATACGTTCGCAATGGGACGAGAAACGTGGATCAATGGTTGTCTGGTCGATCGGACGATTTTTTGGACCATCCCGGAGGACGGTGCCGGAGGACTTTGAAATATTTCGACGAGATTGGAGTTTTTCGCGATTTTCTCGAAAACCAGCGCGACGACCGCGGTCGAACCATCAGAGTAATACGTTCGCAATGGGACGAGAAACGTGGATCAATGGTTGTTTGGTCGATCGGACGATTTTTTCGGTGTTCTCGGACCACGGTGCCGGAGGACTTTGAAATCCGTCGGGACTTTGAAATATTTCGACGAGATTGGAGTTTTTCGCGATTTTCTCGAAAACCAGCGCGACGACCGCGGTCGAACCATCAGAGTAATACGTTCGCAATGGGACGAGAAACGTGGATCAATGGTTGTCTGGTCGATCGGACGATTTTTTGGACCATCCCGGAGGACGGTGCCGGAGGACTTTGAAATATTTCGACGAGATTGGAGTTTTTCGCGATTTTCTCGAAAACCAGCGCGACGACCGCGGTCGAACCATCAGAGTAATACGTTCGCAATGGGACGAGAAACGTGGATCAATGGTTGTCTGGTCGATCGGACGATTTTTTGGACCATCCCGGAGGACGGTGCCGGAGGACTTTGAAATATTTCGACGAGATTGGAGTTTTTCGCGATTTTCTCGAAAACCAGCGCGACGACCGCGGTCGAACCATCAGAGTAATACGTTCGCAATGGGACGAGAAACGTGGATCAATGGTTGTCTGGTCGATCGGACGATTTTTTGGACCATCCCGGAGGACGGTGCCGGAGGACTTTGAAATATTTCGACGAGATTGGAGTTTTTCGCGATTTTCTCGAAAACCAGCGCGACGACCGCGGTCGAACCATCAGAGTAATACGTTCGCAATGGGACGAGAAACGTGGATCAATGGTTGTCTGGTCGATCGGACGATTTTTTGGACCATCCCGGAGGACGGTGCCGGAGGACTTTGAAATATTTCGACGAGATTGGAGTTTTTCGCGATTTTCTCGAAAACCAGCGCGACGACCGCGGTCGAACCATCAGAGTAATACGTTCGCAATGGGACGAGAAACGTGGATCAATGGTTGTTTGGTCGATCGGACGATTTTTTGGACCTTCCGGAGGACGGTGCCGGAGAACTCAACTTGAAGTTGAATCAGACTTGCACTTAATAGCAAGGTGGACTGATACACATGGTCTAAGTCTTAACCCGTCTAAAACATCCCTACTGCTAGTAGGGTCTAATCCCCTTCTAGCGCAGTTAAATTCTTTTAAAATTCACTTCAATGATAGCGTTAACCAGCGCGACGACCGCGGTCGAACCATCAGAGTAATACGTTCGCAATGGGACGAGAAACGTGGATCAATGGTTGTCTGGTCGATCGGACGATTTTTTGGACCATCCCGGAGGACGGTGCCGGAGGACTTTGAAATATTTCGACGAGATTGGAGTTTTTCGCGATTTTCTCGAAAACCAGCGCGACGACCGCGGTCGAACCATCAGAGTAATACGTTCGCAATGGGACGAGAAACGTGGATCAATGGTTGTTTGGTCGATCGGACGATTTTTTGGACCTTCCGGAGGACGGTGCCGGAGAACTCAACTTGAAGTTGAATCAGACTTGCACTTAATAGCAAGGTGGACTGATACACATGGTCTAAGTCTTAACCCGTCTAAAACATCCCTACTGCTAGTAGGGTCTAATCCCCTTCTAGCGCAGTTAAATTCTTTTAAAATTCACTTCAATGATAGCGTTAACCAGCGCGACGACCGCGGTCGAACCATCAGAGTAATACGTTCGCAATGGGACGAGAAACGTGGATCAATGGTTGTTTGGTCGATCGGACGATTTTTTCGGTGTTCTCGGACCACGGTGCCGGAGGACTTTGAAATCCGTCGGGACTTTGAAATATTTCGACGAGATTGGAGTTTTTCGCGATTTTCTCGAAAACCAGCGCGACGACCGCGGTCGAACCATCAGAGTAATACGTTCGCAATGGGACGAGAAACGTGGATCAATGGTTGTCTGGTCGATCGGACGATTTTTTGGACCATCCCGGAGGACGGTGCCGGAGGACTTTGAAATATTTCGACGAGATTGGAGTTTTTCGCGATTTTCTCGAAAACCAGCGCGACGACCGCGGTCGAACCATCAGAGTAATACGTTCGCAATGGGACGAGAAACGTGGATCAATGGTTGTTTGGTCGATGGGACGATTTTTTGGACCTTCCGGAGGACGGTGCCGGAGAACTCAACTTGAAGTTGAATCAGACTTGCACTTAATAGCAAGGTGGACTGATACACATGGTCTAAGTCTTAACCCGTCTAAAACATCCCTACTGCTAGTAGGGTCTAATCCCCTTCTAGCGCAGTTAAATTCTTTTAAAATTCACTTCAATGATAGCGTTAACCAGCGCGACGACCGCGGTCGAACCATCAGAGTAATACGTTCGCAATGGGACGAGAAACGTGGATCAATGGTTGTTTGGTCGATCGGACGATTTTTTCGGTGTTCTCGGACCACGGTGCCGGAGGACTTTGAAATCCGTCGGGACTTTGAAATATTTCGACGAGATTGGAGTTTTTCGCGATTTTCTCGAAAACCAGCGCGACGACCGCGGTCGAACCATCAGAGTAATACGTTCGCAATGGGACGAGAAACGTGGATCAATGGTTGTCTGGTCGATCGGACGATTTTTTGGACCATCCCGGAGGACGGTGCCGGAGGACTTTGAAATATTTCGACGAGATTGGAGTTTTTCGCGATTTTCTCGAAAACCAGCGCGACGACCGCGGTCGAACCATCAGAGTAATACGTTCGCAATGGGACGAGAAACGTGGATCAATGGTTGTCTGGTCGATCGGACGATTTTTTGGACCATCCCGGAGGACGGTGCCGGAGGACTTTGAAATATTTCGACGAGATTGGAGTTTTTCGCGATTTTCTCGAAAACCAGCGCGACGACCGCGGTCGAACCATCAGAGTAATACGTTCGCAATGGGACGAGAAACGTGGATCAATGGTTGTCTGGTCGATCGGACGATTTTTTGGACCATCCCGGAGGACGGTGCCGGAGGACTTTGAAATATTTCGACGAGATTGGAGTTTTTCGCGATTTTCTCGAAAACCAGCGCGACGACCGCGGTCGAACCATCAGAGTAATACGTTCGCAATGGGACGAGAAACGTGGATCAATGGTTGTTTGGTCGATCGGACGATTTTTTGGACCTTCCGGAGGACGGTGCCGGAGAACTCAACTTGAAGTTGAATCAGACTTGCACTTAATAGCAAGGTGGACTGATACACATGGTCTAAGTCTTAACCCGTCTAAAACATCCCTACTGCTAGTAGGGTCTAATCCCCTTCTAGCGCAGTTAAATTCTTTTAAAATTCACTTCAATGATAGCGTTAACCAGCGCGACGACCGCGGTCGAACCATCAGAGTAATACGTTCGCAATGGGACGAGAAACGTGGATCAATGGTTGTTTGGTCGATCGGACGATTTTTTCGGTGTTCTCGGACCACGGTGCCGGAGGACTTTGAAATCCGTCGGGACTTTGAAATATTTCGACGAGATTGGAGTTTTTCGCGATTTTCTCGAAAACCAGCGCGACGACCGCGGTCGAACCATCAGAGTAATACGTTCGCAATGGGACGAGAAACGTGGATCAATGGTTGTCTGGTCGATCGGACGATTTTTTGGACCATCCCGGAGGACGGTGCCGGAGGACTTTGAAATATTTCGACGAGATTGGAGTTTTTCGCGATTTTCTCGAAAACCAGCGCGACGACCGCGGTCGAACCATCAGAGTAATACGTTCGCAATGGGACGAGAAACGTGGATCAATGGTTGTCTGGTCGATCGGACGATTTTTTGGACCATCCCGGAGGACGGTGCCGGAGGACTTTGAAATATTTCGACGAGATTGGAGTTTTTCGCGATTTTCTCGAAAACCAGCGCGACGACCGCGGTCGAACCATCAGAGTAATACGTTCGCAATGGGACGAGAAACGTGGATCAATGGTTGTCTGGTCGATCGGACGATTTTTTGGACCATCCCGGAGGACGGTGCCGGAGGACTTTGAAATATTTCGACGAGATTGGAGTTTTTCGCGATTTTCTCGAAAACCAGCGCGACGACCGCGGTCGAACCATCAGAGTAATACGTTCGCAATGGGACGAGAAACGTGGATCAATGGTTGTTTGGTCGATCGGACGATTTTTTCGGTGTTCTCGGACCACGGTGCCGGAGGACTTTGAAATCCGTCGGGACTTTGAAATATTTCGACGAGATTGGAGTTTTTCGCGATTTTCTCGAAAACCAGCGCGACGACCGCGGTCGAACCATCAGAGTAATACGTTCGCAATGGGACGAGAAACGTGGATCAATGGTTGTCTGGTCGATCGGACGATTTTTTGGACCATCCCGGAGGACGGTGCCGGAGGACTTTGAAATATTTCGACGAGATTGGAGTTTTTCGCGATTTTCTCGAAAACCAGCGCGACGACCGCGGTCGAACCATCAGAGTAATACGTTCGCAATGGGACGAGAAACGTGGATCAATGGTTGTCTGGTCGATCGGACGATTTTTTGGACCATCCCGGAGGACGGTGCCGGAGGACTTTGAAATATTTCGACGAGATTGGAGTTTTTCGCGATTTTCTCGAAAACCAGCGCGACGACCGCGGTCGAACCATCAGAGTAATACGTTCGCAATGGGACGAGAAACGTGGATCAATGGTTGTCTGGTCGATCGGACGATTTTTTGGACCATCCCGGAGGACGGTGCCGGAGGACTTTGAAATATTTCGACGAGATTGGAGTTTTTCGCGATTTTCTCGAAAACCAGCGCGACGACCGCGGTCGAACCATCAGAGTAATACGTTCGCAATGGGACGAGAAACGTGGATCAATGGTTGTCTGGTCGATCGGACGATTTTTTGGACCATCCCG
The DNA here is from genome assembly GCA_951215215.1 of Andrena trimmerana. Taxonomy (NCBI): domain Eukaryota; kingdom Metazoa; phylum Arthropoda; class Insecta; order Hymenoptera; family Andrenidae; genus Andrena; species Andrena trimmerana. The sequence goes on from CATNUO010000013.1 coordinate 59,756, forward strand.
GAGGACGGTGCCGGAGGACTTTGAAATATTTCGACGAGATTGGAGTTTTTCGCGATTTTCTCGAAAACCAGCGCGACGACCGCGGTCGAACCATCAGAGTAATACGTTCGCAATGGGACGAGAAACGTGGATCAATGGTTGTTTGGTCGATCGGACGATTTTTTGGACCTTCCGGAGGACGGTGCCGGAGAACTCAACTTGAAGTTGAATCAGACTTGCACTTAATAGCAAGGTGGACTGATACACATGGTCTAAGTCTTAACCCGTCTAAAACATCCCTACTGCTAGTAGGGTCTAATCCCCTTCTAGCGCAGTTAAATTCTTTTAAAATTCACTTCAATGATAGCGTTAACCAGCGCGACGACCGCGGTCGAACCATCAGAGTAATACGTTCGCAATGGGACGAGAAACGTGGATCAATGGTTGTCTGGTCGATCGGACGATTTTTTGGACCATCCCGGAGGACGGTGCCGGAGGACTTTGAAATATTTCGACGAGATTGGAGTTTTTCGCGATTTTCTCGAAAACCAGCGCGACGACCGCGGTCGAACCATCAGAGTAATACGTTCGCAATGGGACGAGAAACGTGGATCAATGGTTGTTTGGTCGATCGGACGATTTTTTGGACCTTCCGGAGGACGGTGCCGGAGAACTCAACTTGAAGTTGAATCAGACTTGCACTTAATAGCAAGGTGGACTGATACACATGGTCTAAGTCTTAACCCGTCTAAAACATCCCTACTGCTAGTAGGGTCTAATCCCCTTCTAGCGCAGTTAAATTCTTTTAAAATTCACTTCAATGATAGCGTTAACCAGCGCGACGACCGCGGTCGAACCATCAGAGTAATACGTTCGCAATGGGACGAGAAACGTGGATCAATGGTTGTTTGGTCGATCGGACGATTTTTTCGGTGTTCTCGGACCACGGTGCCGGAGGACTTTGAAATCCGTCGGGACTTTGAAATATTTCGACGAGATTGGAGTTTTTCGCGATTTTCTCGAAAACCAGCGCGACGACCGCGGTCGAACCATCAGAGTAATACGTTCGCAATGGGACGAGAAACGTGGATCAATGGTTGTCTGGTCGATCGGACGATTTTTTGGACCATCCCGGAGGACGGTGCCGGAGGACTTTGAAATATTTCGACGAGATTGGAGTTTTTCGCGATTTTCTCGAAAACCAGCGCGACGACCGCGGTCGAACCATCAGAGTAATACGTTCGCAATGGGACGAGAAACGTGGATCAATGGTTGTTTGGTCGATGGGACGATTTTTTGGACCTTCCGGAGGACGGTGCCGGAGAACTCAACTTGAAGTTGAATCAGACTTGCACTTAATAGCAAGGTGGACTGATACACATGGTCTAAGTCTTAACCCGTCTAAAACATCCCTACTGCTAGTAGGGTCTAATCCCCTTCTAGCGCAGTTAAATTCTTTTAAAATTCACTTCAATGATAGCGTTAACCAGCGCGACGACCGCGGTCGAACCATCAGAGTAATACGTTCGCAATGGGACGAGAAACGTGGATCAATGGTTGTTTGGTCGATCGGACGATTTTTTCGGTGTTCTCGGACCACGGTGCCGGAGGACTTTGAAATCCGTCGGGACTTTGAAATATTTCGACGAGATTGGAGTTTTTCGCGATTTTCTCGAAAACCAGCGCGACGACCGCGGTCGAACCATCAGAGTAATACGTTCGCAATGGGACGAGAAACGTGGATCAATGGTTGTCTGGTCGATCGGACGATTTTTTGGACCATCCCGGAGGACGGTGCCGGAGGACTTTGAAATATTTCGACGAGATTGGAGTTTTTCGCGATTTTCTCGAAAACCAGCGCGACGACCGCGGTCGAACCATCAGAGTAATACGTTCGCAATGGGACGAGAAACGTGGATCAATGGTTGTCTGGTCGATCGGACGATTTTTTGGACCATCCCGGAGGACGGTGCCGGAGGACTTTGAAATATTTCGACGAGATTGGAGTTTTTCGCGATTTTCTCGAAAACCAGCGCGACGACCGCGGTCGAACCATCAGAGTAATACGTTCGCAATGGGACGAGAAACGTGGATCAATGGTTGTCTGGTCGATCGGACGATTTTTTGGACCATCCCGGAGGACGGTGCCGGAGGACTTTGAAATATTTCGACGAGATTGGAGTTTTTCGCGATTTTCTCGAAAACCAGCGCGACGACCGCGGTCGAACCATCAGAGTAATACGTTCGCAATGGGACGAGAAACGTGGATCAATGGTTGTTTGGTCGATCGGACGATTTTTTGGACCTTCCGGAGGACGGTGCCGGAGAACTCAACTTGAAGTTGAATCAGACTTGCACTTAATAGCAAGGTGGACTGATACACATGGTCTAAGTCTTAACCCGTCTAAAACATCCCTACTGCTAGTAGGGTCTAATCCCCTTCTAGCGCAGTTAAATTCTTTTAAAATTCACTTCAATGATAGCGTTAACCAGCGCGACGACCGCGGTCGAACCATCAGAGTAATACGTTCGCAATGGGACGAGAAACGTGGATCAATGGTTGTTTGGTCGATCGGACGATTTTTTCGGTGTTCTCGGACCACGGTGCCGGAGGACTTTGAAATCCGTCGGGACTTTGAAATATTTCGACGAGATTGGAGTTTTTCGCGATTTTCTCGAAAACCAGCGCGACGACCGCGGTCGAACCATCAGAGTAATACGTTCGCAATGGGACGAGAAACGTGGATCAATGGTTGTCTGGTCGATCGGACGATTTTTTGGACCATCCCGGAGGACGGTGCCGGAGGACTTTGAAATATTTCGACGAGATTGGAGTTTTTCGCGATTTTCTCGAAAACCAGCGCGACGACCGCGGTCGAACCATCAGAGTAATACGTTCGCAATGGGACGAGAAACGTGGATCAATGGTTGTCTGGTCGATCGGACGATTTTTTGGACCATCCCGGAGGACGGTGCCGGAGGACTTTGAAATATTTCGACGAGATTGGAGTTTTTCGCGATTTTCTCGAAAACCAGCGCGACGACCGCGGTCGAACCATCAGAGTAATACGTTCGCAATGGGACGAGAAACGTGGATCAATGGTTGTCTGGTCGATCGGACGATTTTTTGGACCATCCCGGAGGACGGTGCCGGAGGACTTTGAAATATTTCGACGAGATTGGAGTTTTTCGCGATTTTCTCGAAAACCAGCGCGACGACCGCGGTCGAACCATCAGAGTAATACGTTCGCAATGGGACGAGAAACGTGGATCAATGGTTGTTTGGTCGATCGGACGATTTTTTCGGTGTTCTCGGACCACGGTGCCGGAGGACTTTGAAATCCGTCGGGACTTTGAAATATTTCGACGAGATTGGAGTTTTTCGCGATTTTCTCGAAAACCAGCGCGACGACCGCGGTCGAACCATCAGAGTAATACGTTCGCAATGGGACGAGAAACGTGGATCAATGGTTGTCTGGTCGATCGGACGATTTTTTCGGTGTTCTCGGACCACGGTGCCGGAGGACTTTGAAATCCGTCGGGACTTTGAAATATTTCGACGAGATTGGAGTTTTTCGCGATTTTCTCGAAAACCAGCGCGACGACCGCGGTAGAACCATCAGAGTAATACGTTCGCAATGGGACGAGAAACGTGGATCAATGGTTGTCTGGTCGATCGGACGATTTTTTGGACCATCCCGGAGGACGGTGCCGGAGGACTTTGAAATATTTCGACGAGATTGGAGTTTTTCGCGATTTTCTCGAAAACCAGCGCGACGACCGCGGTCGAACCATCAGAGTAATACGTTCGCAATGGGACGAGAAACGTGGATCAATGGTTGTTTGGTCGATCGGACGATTTTTTCGGTGTTCTCGGACCACAGTGCCGGAGGACTTTGAAATCCGTCGGGACTTTGAAATATTTCGACGAGATTGGAGTTTTTCGCGATTTTCTCGAAAACCAGCGCGACGACCGCGGTCGAACCATCAGAGTAATACGTTCGCAATGGGACGAGAAACGTGGATCAATGGTTGTCTGGTCGATCGGACGATTTTTTGGACCATCCCGGAGGACGGTGCCGGAGGACTTTGAAATATTTCGACGAGATTGGAGTTTTTCGCGATTTTCTCGAAAACCAGCGCGACGACCGCGGTCGAACCATCAGAGTAATACGTTCGCAATGGGACGAGAAACGTGGATCAATGGTTGTTTGGTCGATCGGACGATTTTTTGGACCTTCCGGAGGACGGTGCCGGAGAACTCAACTTGAAGTTGAATCAGACTTGCACTTAATAGCAAGGTGGACTGATACACATGGTCTAAGTCTTAACCCGTCTAAAACATCCCTACTGCTAGTAGGGTCTAATCCCCTTCTAGCGCAGTTAAATTCTTTTAAAATTCACTTCAATGATAGCGTTAACCAGCGCGACGACCGCGGTCGAACCATCAGAGTAATACGTTCGCAATGGGACGAGAAACGTGGATCAATGGTTGTTTGGTCGATCGGACGATTTTTTCGGTGTTCTCGGACCACGGTGCCGGAGGACTTTGAAATCCGTCGGGACTTTGAAATATTTCGACGAGATTGGAGTTTTTCGCGATTTTCTCGAAAACCAGCGCGACGACCGCGGTCGAACCATCAGAGTAATACGTTCGCAATGGGACGAGAAACGTGGATCAATGGTTGTCTGGTCGATCGGACGATTTTTTGGACCATCCCGGAGGACGGTGCCGGAGGACTTTGAAATATTTCGACGAGATTGGAGTTTTTCGCGATTTTCTCGAAAACCAGCGCGACGACCGCGGTCGAACCATCAGAGTAATACGTTCGCAATGGGACGAGAAACGTGGATCAATGGTTGTCTGGTCGATCGGACGATTTTTTGGACCATCCCGGAGGACGGTGCCGGAGGACTTTGAAATATTTCGACGAGATTGGAGTTTTTCGCGATTTTCTCGAAAACCAGCGCGACGACCGCGGTCGAACCATCAGAGTAATACGTTCGCAATGGGACGAGAAACGTGGATCAATGGTTGTCTGGTCGATCGGACGATTTTTTGGACCATCCCGGAGGACGGTGCCGGAGGACTTTGAAATATTTCGACGAGATTGGAGTTTTTCGCGATTTTCTCGAAAACCAGCGCGACGACCGCGGTCGAACCATCAGAGTAATACGTTCGCAATGGGACGAGAAACGTGGATCAATGGTTGTTTGGTCGATCGGACGATTTTTTCGGTGTTCTCGGACCACGGTGCCGGAGGACTTTGAAATCCGTCGGGACTTTGAAATATTTCGACGAGATTGGAGTTTTTCGCGATTTTCTCGAAAACCAGCGCGACGACCGCGGTCGAACCATCAGAGTAATACGTTCGCAATGGGACGAGAAACGTGGATCAATGGTTGTCTGGTCGATCGGACGATTTTTTGGACCATCCCGGAGGACGGTGCCGGAGGACTTTGAAATATTTCGACGAGATTGGAGTTTTTCGCGATTTTCTCGAAAACCAGCGCGACGACCGCGGTCGAACCATCAGAGTAATACGTTCGCAATGGGACGAGAAACGTGGATCAATGGTTGTCTGGTCGATCGGACGATTTTTTGGACCATCCCGGAGGACGGTGCCGGAGGACTTTGAAATATTTCGACGAGATTGGAGTTTTTCGCGATTTTCTCGAAAACCAGCGCGACGACCGCGGTCGAACCATCAGAGTAATACGTTCGCAATGGGACGAGAAACGTGGATCAATGGTTGTCTGGTCGATCGGACGATTTTTTGGACCATCCCGGAGGACGGTGCCGGAGGACTTTGAAATATTTCGACGAGATTGGAGTTTTTCGCGATTTTCTCGAAAACCAGCGCGACGACCGCGGTCGAACCATCAGAGTAATACGTTCGCAATGGGACGAGAAACGTGGATCAATGGTTGTTTGGTCGATCGGACGATTTTTTGGACCTTCCGGAGGACGGTGCCGGAGAACTCAACTTGAAGTTGAATCAGACTTGCACTTAATAGCAAGGTGGACTGATACACATGGTCTAAGTCTTAACCCGTCTAAAACATCCCTACTGCTAGTAGGGTCTAATCCCCTTCTAGCGCAGTTAAATTCTTTTAAAATTCACTTCAATGATAGCGTTAACCAGCGCGACGACCGCGGTCGAACCATCAGAGTAATACGTTCGCAATGGGACGAGAAACGTGGATCAATGGTTGTTTGGTCGATCGGACGATTTTTTCGGTGTTCTCGGACCACGGTGCCGGAGGACTTTGAAATCCGTCGGGACTTTGAAATATTTCGACGAGATTGGAGTTTTTCGCGATTTTCTCGAAAACCAGCGCGACGACCGCGGTCGAACCATCAGAGTAATACGTTCGCAATGGGACGAGAAACGTGGATCAATGGTTGTCTGGTCGATCGGACGATTTTTTGGACCATCCCGGAGGACGGTGCCGGAGGACTTTGAAATATTTCGACGAGATTGGAGTTTTTCGCGATTTTCTCGAAAACCAGCGCGACGACCGCGGTCGAACCATCAGAGTAATACGTTCGCAATGGGACGAGAAACGTGGATCAATGGTTGTCTGGTCGATCGGACGATTTTTTGGACCATCCCGGAGGACGGTGCCGGAGGACTTTGAAATATTTCGACGAGATTGGAGTTTTTCGCGATTTTCTCGAAAACCAGCGCGACGACCGCGGTCGAACCATCAGAGTAATACGTTCGCAATGGGACGAGAAACGTGGATCAATGGTTGTCTGGTCGATCGGACGATTTTTTGGACCATCCCGGAGGACGGTGCCGGAGGACTTTGAAATATTTCGACGAGATTGGAGTTTTTCGCGATTTTCTCGAAAACCAGCGCGACGACCGCGGTCGAACCATCAGAGTAATACGTTCGCAATGGGACGAGAAACGTGGATCAATGGTTGTCTGGTCGATCGGACGATTTTTTGGACCATCCCGGAGGACGGTGCCGGAGGACTTTGAAATATTTCGACGAGATTGGAGTTTTTCGCGATTTTCTCGAAAACCAGCGCGACGACCGCGGTCGAACCATCAGAGTAATACGTTCGCAATGGGACGAGAAACGTGGATCAATGGTTGTTTGGTCGATCGGACGATTTTTTGGACCTTCCGGAGGACGGTGCCGGAGAACTCAACTTGAAGTTGAATCAGACTTGCACTTAATAGCAAGGTGGACTGATACACATGGTCTAAGTCTTAACCCGTCTAAAACATCCCTACTGCTAGTAGGGTCTAATCCCCTTCTAGCGCAGTTAAATTCTTTTAAAATTCACTTCAATGATAGCGTTAACCAGCGCGACGACCGCGGTCGAACCATCAGAGTAATACGTTCGCAATGGGACGAGAAACGTGGATCAATGGTTGTTTGGTCGATCGGACGATTTTTTCGGTGTTCTCGGACCACGGTGCCGGAGGACTTTGAAATCCGTCGGGACTTTGAAATATTTCGACGAGATTGGAGTTTTTCGCGATTTTCTCGAAAACCAGCGCGACGACCGCGGTCGAACCATCAGAGTAATACGTTCGCAATGGGACGAGAAACGTGGATCAATGGTTGTCTGGTCGATCGGACGATTTTTTGGACCATCCCGGAGGACGGTGCCGGAGGACTTTGAAATATTTCGACGAGATTGGAGTTTTTCGCGATTTTCTCGAAAACCAGCGCGACGACCGCGGTCGAACCATCAGAGTAATACGTTCGCAATGGGACGAGAAACGTGGATCAATGGTTGTCTGGTCGATCGGACGATTTTTTGGACCATCCCGGAGGACGGTGCCGGAGGACTTTGAAATATTTCGACGAGATTGGAGTTTTTCGCGATTTTCTCGAAAACCAGCGCGACGACCGCGGTCGAACCATCAGAGTAATACGTTCGCAATGGGACGAGAAACGTGGATCAATGGTTGTCTGGTCGATCGGACGATTTTTTGGACCATCCCGGAGGACGGTGCCGGAGGACTTTGAAATATTTCGACGAGATTGGAGTTTTTCGCGATTTTCTCGAAAACCAGCGCGACGACCGCGGTCGAACCATCAGAGTAATACGTTCGCAATGGGACGAGAAACGTGGATCAATGGTTGTTTGGTCGATCGGACGATTTTTTCGGTGTTCTCGGACCACGGTGCCGGAGGACTTTGAAATCCGTCGGGACTTTGAAATATTTCGACGAGATTGGAGTTTTTCGCGATTTTCTCGAAAACCAGCGCGACGACCGCGGTCGAACCATCAGAGTAATACGTTCGCAATGGGACGAGAAACGTGGATCAATGGTTGTCTGGTCGATCGGACGATTTTTTGGACCATCCCGGAGGACGGTGCCGGAGGACTTTGAAATATTTCGACGAGATTGGAGTTTTTCGCGATTTTCTCGAAAACCAGCGCGACGACCGCGGTCGAACCATCAGAGTAATACGTTCGCAATGGGACGAGAAACGTGGATCAATGGTTGTCTGGTCGATCGGACGATTTTTTGGACCATCCCGGAGGACGGTGCCGGAGGACTTTGAAATATTTCGACGAGATTGGAGTTTTTCGCGATTTTCTCGAAAACCAGCGCGACGACCGCGGTCGAACCATCAGAGTAATACGTTCGCAATGGGACGAGAAACGTGGATCAATGGTTGTCTGGTCGATCGGACGATTTTTTGGACCATCCCGGAGGACGGTGCCGGAGGACTTTGAAATATTTCGACGAGATTGGAGTTTTTCGCGATTTTCTCGAAAACCAGCGCGACGACCGCGGTCGAACCATCAGAGTAATACGTTCGCAATGGGACGAGAAACGTGGATCAATGGTTGTTTGGTCGATCGGACGATTTTTTCGGTGTTCTCGGACCACGGTGCCGGAGGACTTTGAAATCCGTCGGGACTTTGAAATATTTCGACGAGATTGGAGTTTTTCGCGATTTTCTCGAAAACCAGCGCGACGACCGCGGTCGAACCATCAGAGTAATACGTTCGCAATGGGACGAGAAACGTGGATCAATGGTTGTCTGGTCGATCGGACGATTTTTTGGACCATCCCGGAGGACGGTGCCGGAGGACTTTGAAATATTTCGACGAGATTGGAGTTTTTCGCGATTTTCTCGAAAACCAGCGCGACGACCGCGGTCGAACCATCAGAGTAATACGTTCGCAATGGGACGAGAAACGTGGATCAATGGTTGTCTGGTCGATCGGACGATTTTTTGGACCATCCCGGAGGACGGTGCCGGAGGACTTTGAAATATTTCGACGAGATTGGAGTTTTTCGCGATTTTCTCGAAAACCAGCGCGACGACCGCGGTCGAACCATCAGAGTAATACGTTCGCAATGGGACGAGAAACGTGGATCAATGGTTGTCTGGTCGATCGGACGATTTTTTGGACCATCCCGGAGGACGGTGCCGGAGGACTTTGAAATATTTCGACGAGATTGGAGTTTTTCGCGATTTTCTCGAAAACCAGCGCGACGACCGCGGTCGAACCATCAGAGTAATACGTTCGCAATGGGACGAGAAACGTGGATCAATGGTTGTTTGGTCGATCGGACGATTTTTTGGACCTTCCGGAGGACGGTGCCGGAGAACTCAACTTGAAGTTGAATCAGACTTGCACTTAATAGCAAGGTGGACTGATACACATGGTCTAAGTCTTAACCCGTCTAAAACATCCCTACTGCTAGTAGGGTCTAATCCCCTTCTAGCGCAGTTAAATTCTTTTAAAATTCACTTCAATGATAGCGTTAACCAGCGCGACGACCGCGGTCGAACCATCAGAGTAATACGTTCGCAATGGGACGAGAAACGTGGATCAATGGTTGTTTGGTCGATCGGACGATTTTTTCGGTGTTCTCGGACCACGGTGCCGGAGGACTTTGAAATCCGTCGGGACTTTGAAATATTTCGACGAGATTGGAGTTTTTCGCGATTTTCTCGAAAACCAGCGCGACGACCGCGGTCGAACCATCAGAGTAATACGTTCGCAATGGGACGAGAAACGTGGATCAATGGTTGTCTGGTCGATCGGACGATTTTTTGGACCATCCCGGAGGACGGTGCCGGAGGACTTTGAAATATTTCGACGAGATTGGAGTTTTTCGCGATTTTCTCGAAAACCAGCGCGACGACCGCGGTCGAACCATCAGAGTAATACGTTCGCAATGGGACGAGAAACGTGGATCAATGGTTGTCTGGTCGATCGGACGATTTTTTGGACCATCCCGGAGGACGGTGCCGGAGGACTTTGAAATATTTCGACGAGATTGGAGTTTTTCGCGATTTTCTCGAAAACCAGCGCGACGACCGCGGTCGAACCATCAGAGTAATACGTTCGCAATGGGACGAGAAACGTGGATCAATGGTTGTCTGGTCGATCGGACGATTTTTTGGACCATCCCGGAGGACGGTGCCGGAGGACTTTGAAATATTTCGACGAGATTGGAGTTTTTCGCGATTTTCTCGAAAACCAGCGCGACGACCGCGGTCGAACCATCAGAGTAATACGTTCGCAATGGGACGAGAAACGTGGATCAATGGTTGTCTGGTCGATCGGACGATTTTTTGGACCATCCCGGAGGACGGTGCCGGAGGACTTTGAAATATTTCGACGAGATTGGAGTTTTTCGCGATTTTCTCGAAAACCAGCGCGACGACCGCGGTCGAACCATCAGAGTAATACGTTCGCAATGGGACGAGAAACGTGGATCAATGGTTGTTTGGTCGATCGGACGATTTTTTGGACCTTCCGGAGGACGGTGCCGGAGAACTCAACTTGAAGTTGAATCAGACTTGCACTTAATAGCAAGGTGGACTGATACACATGGTCTAAGTCTTAACCCGTCTAAAACATCCCTACTGCTAGTAGGGTCTAATCCCCTTCTAGCGCAGTTAAATTCTTTTAAAATTCACTTCAATGATAGCGTTAACCAGCGCGACGACCGCGGTCGAACCATCAGAGTAATACGTTCGCAATGGGACGAGAAACGTGGATCAATGGTTGTTTGGTCGATCGGACGATTTTTTCGGTGTTCTCGGACCACGGTGCCGGAGGACTTTGAAATCCGTCGGGACTTTGAAATATTTCGACGAGATTGGAGTTTTTCGCGATTTTCTCGAAAACCAGCGCGACGACCGCGGTCGAACCATCAGAGTAATACGTTCGCAATGGGACGAGAAACGTGGATCAATGGTTGTCTGGTCGATCGGACGATTTTTTGGACCATCCCGGAGGACGGTGCCGGAGGACTTTGAAATATTTCGACGAGATTGGAGTTTTTCGCGATTTTCTCGAAAACCAGCGCGACGACCGCGGTCGAACCATCAGAGTAATACGTTCGCAATGGGACGAGAAACGTGGATCAATGGTTGTCTGGTCGATCGGACGATTTTTTGGACCATCCCGGAGGACGGTGCCGGAGGACTTTGAAATATTTCGACGAGATTGGAGTTTTTCGCGATTTTCTCGAAAACCAGCGCGACGACCGCGGTCGAACCATCAGAGTAATACGTTCGCAATGGGACGAGAAACGTGGATCAATGGTTGTCTGGTCGATCGGACGATTTTTTGGACCATCCCGGAGGACGGTGCCGGAGGACTTTGAAATATTTCGACGAGATTGGAGTTTTTCGCGATTTTCTCGAAAACCAGCGCGACGACCGCGGTCGAACCATCAGAGTAATACGTTCGCAATGGGACGAGAAACGTGGATCAATGGTTGTTTGGTCGATCGGACGATTTTTTCGGTGTTCTCGGACCACGGTGCCGGAGGACTTTGAAATCCGTCGGGACTTTGAAATATTTCGACGAGATTGGAGTTTTTCGCGATTTTCTCGAAAACCAGCGCGACGACCGCGGTCGAACCATCAGAGTAATACGTTCGCAATGGGACGAGAAACGTGGATCAATGGTTGTCTGGTCGATCGGACGATTTTTTGGACCATCCCGGAGGACGGTGCCGGAGGACTTTGAAATATTTCGACGAGATTGGAGTTTTTCGCGATTTTCTCGAAAACCAGCGCGACGACCGCGGTCGAACCATCAGAGTAATACGTTCGCAATGGGACGAGAAACGTGGATCAATGGTTGTCTGGTCGATCGGACGATTTTTTGGACCATCCCGGAGGACGGTGCCGGAGGACTTTGAAATATTTCGACGAGATTGGAGTTTTTCGCGATTTTCTCGAAAACCAGCGCGACGACCGCGGTCGAACCATCAGAGTAATACGTTCGCAATGGGACGAGAAACGTGGATCAATGGTTGTCTGGTCGATCGGACGATTTTTTGGACCATCCCGGAGGACGGTGCCGGAGGACTTTGAAATATTTCGACGAGATTGGAGTTTTTCGCGATTTTCTCGAAAACCAGCGCGACGACCGCGGTCGAACCATCAGAGTAATACGTTCGCAATGGGACGAGAAACGTGGATCAATGGTTGTTTGGTCGATCGGACGATTTTTTGGACCTTCCGGAGGACGGTGCCGGAGAACTCAACTTGAAGTTGAATCAGACTTGCACTTAATAGCAAGGTGGACTGATACACATGGTCTAAGTCTTAACCCGTCTAAAACATCCCTACTGCTAGTAGGGTCTAATCCCCTTCTAGCGCAGTTAAATTCTTTTAAAATTCACTTCAATGATAGCGTTAACCAGCGCGACGACCGCGGTCGAACCATCAGAGTAATACGTTCGCAATGGGACGAGAAACGTGGATCAATGGTTGTTTGGTCGATCGGACGATTTTTTCGGTGTTCTCGGACCACGGTGCCGGAGGACTTTGAAATCCGTCGGGACTTTGAAATATTTCGACGAGATTGGAGTTTTTCGCGATTTTCTCGAAAACCAGCGCGACGACCGCGGTCGAACCATCAGAGTAATACGTTCGCAATGGGACGAGAAACGTGGATCAATGGTTGTCTGGTCGATCGGACGATTTTTTGGACCATCCCGGAGGACGGTGCCGGAGGACTTTGAAATATTTCGACGAGATTGGAGTTTTTCGCGATTTTCTCGAAAACCAGCGCGACGACCGCGGTCGAACCATCAGAGTAATACGTTCGCAATGGGACGAGAAACGTGGATCAATGGTTGTCTGGTCGATCGGACGATTTTTTGGACCATCCCGGAGGACGGTGCCGGAGGACTTTGAAATATTTCGACGAGATTGGAGTTTTTCGCGATTTTCTCGAAAACCAGCGCGACGACCGCGGTCGAACCATCAGAGTAATACGTTCGCAATGGGACGAGAAACGTGGATCAATGGTTGTCTGGTCGATCGGACGATTTTTTGGACCATCCCGGAGGACGGTGCCGGAGGACTTTGAAATATTTCGACGAGATTGGAGTTTTTCGCGATTTTCTCGAAAACCAGCGCGACGACCGCGGTCGAACCATCAGAGTAATACGTTCGCAATGGGACGAGAAACGTGGATCAATGGTTGTCTGGTCGATCGGACGATTTTTTGGACCATCCCGGAGGACGGTGCCGGAGGACTTTGAAATATTTCGACGAGATTGGAGTTTTTCGCGATTTTCTCGAAAACCAGCGCGACGACCGCGGTCGAACCATCAGAGTAATACGTTCGCAATGGGACGAGAAACGTGGATCAATGGTTGTTTGGTCGATCGGACGATTTTTTGGACCTTCCGGAGGACGGTGCCGGAGAACTCAACTTGAAGTTGAATCAGACTTGCACTTAATAGCAAGGTGGACTGATACACATGGTCTAAGTCTTAACCCGTCTAAAACATCCCTACTGCTAGTAGGGTCTAATCCCCTTCTAGCGCAGTTAAATTCTTTTAAAATTCACTTCAATGATAGCGTTAACCAGCGCGACGACCGCGGTCGAACCATCAGAGTAATACGTTCGCAATGGGACGAGAAACGTGGATCAATGGTTGTTTGGTCGATCGGACGATTTTTTCGGTGTTCTCGGACCACGGTGCCGGAGGACTTTGAAATCCGTCGGGACTTTGAAATATTTCGACGAGATTGGAGTTTTTCGCGATTTTCTCGAAAACCAGCGCGACGACCGCGGTCGAACCATCAGAGTAATACGTTCGCAATGGGACGAGAAACGTGGATCAATGGTTGTCTGGTCGATCGGACGATTTTTTGGACCATCCCGGAGGACGGTGCCGGAGGACTTTGAAATATTTCGACGAGATTGGAGTTTTTCGCGATTTTCTCGAAAACCAGCGCGACGACCGCGGTCGAACCATCAGAGTAATACGTTCGCAATGGGACGAGAAACGTGGATCAATGGTTGTCTGGTCGATCGGACGATTTTTTGGACCATCCCGGAGGACGGTGCCGGAGGACTTTGAAATATTTCGACGAGATTGGAGTTTTTCGCGATTTTCTCGAAAACCAGCGCGACGACCGCGGTCGAACCATCAGAGTAATACGTTCGCAATGGGACGAGAAACGTGGATCAATGGTTGTCTGGTCGATCGGACGATTTTTTGGACCATCCCGGAGGACGGTGCCGGAGGACTTTGAAATATTTCGACGAGATTGGAGTTTTTCGCGATTTTCTCGAAAACCAGCGCGACGACCGCGGTCGAACCATCAGAGTAATACGTTCGCAATGGGACGAGAAACGTGGATCAATGGTTGTTTGGTCGATCGGACGATTTTTTCGGTGTTCTCGGACCACGGTGCCGGAGGACTTTGAAATCCGTCGGGACTTTGAAATATTTCGACGAGATTGGAGTTTTTCGCGATTTTCTCGAAAACCAGCGCGACGACCGCGGTCGAACCATCAGAGTAATACGTTCGCAATGGGACGAGAAACGTGGATCAATGGTTGTCTGGTCGATCGGACGATTTTTTCGGTGTTCTCGGACCACGGTGCCGGAGGACTTTGAAATCCGTCGGGACTTTGAAATATTTCGACGAGATTGGAGTTTTTCGCGATTTTCTCGAAAACCAGCGCGACGACCGCGGTAGAACCATCAGAGTAATACGTTCGCAATGGGACGAGAAACGTGGATCAATGGTTGTCTGGTCGATCGGACGATTTTTTGGACCATCCCGGAGGACGGTGCCGGAGGACTTTGAAATATTTCGACGAGATTGGAGTTTTTCGCGATTTTCTCGAAAACCAGCGCGACGACCGCGGTCGAACCATCAGAGTAATACGTTCGCAATGGGACGAGAAACGTGGATCAATGGTTGTTTGGTCGATCGGACGATTTTTTCGGTGTTCTCGGACCACGGTGCCGGAGGACTTTGAAATCCGTCGGGACTTTGAAATATTTCGACGAGATTGGAGTTTTTCGCGATTTTCTCGAAAACCAGCGCGACGACCGCGGTCGAACCATCAGAGTAATACGTTCGCAATGGGACGAGAAACGTGGATCAATGGTTGTCTGGTCGATCGGACGATTTTTTGGACCATCCCGGAGGACGGTGCCGGAGGACTTTGAAATATTTCGACGAGATTGGAGTTTTTCGCGATTTTCTCGAAAACCAGCGCGACGACCGCGGTCGAACCATCAGAGTAATACGTTCGCAATGGGACGAGAAACGTGGATCAATGGTTGTTTGGTCGATCGGACGATTTTTTCGGTGTTCTCGGACCACGGTGCCGGAGGACTTTGAAATCCGTCGGGACTTTGAAATATTTCGACGAGATTGGAGTTTTTCGCGATTTTCTCGAAAACCAGCGCGACGACCGCGGTCGAACCATCAGAGTAATACGTTCGCAATGGGACGAGAAACGTGGATCAATGGTTGTCTGGTCGATCGGACGATTTTTTGGACCATCCCGGAGGACGGTGCCGGAGGACTTTGAAATATTTCGACGAGATTGGAGTTTTTCGCGATTTTCTCGAAAACCAGCGCGACGACCGCGGTCGAACCATCAGAGTAATACGTTCGCAATGGGACGAGAAACGTGGATCAATGGTTGTCTGGTCGATCGGACGATTTTTTGGACCATCCCGGAGGACGGTGCCGGAGGACTTTGAAATATTTCGACGAGATTGGAGTTTTTCGCGATTTTCTCGAAAACCAGCGCGACGACCGCGGTCGAACCATCAGAGTAATACGTTCGCAATGGGACGAGAAACGTGGATCAATGGTTGTCTGGTCGATCGGACGATTTTTTGGACCATCCCGGAGGACGGTGCCGGAGGACTTTGAAATATTTCGACGAGATTGGAGTTTTTCGCGATTTTCTCGAAAACCAGCGCGACGACCGCGGTCGAACCATCAGAGTAATACGTTCGCAATGGGACGAGAAACGTGGATCAATGGTTGTCTGGTCGATCGGACGATTTTTTCGGTGTTCTCGGACCACGGTGCCGGAGGACTTTGAAATCCGTCGGGACTTTGAAATATTTCGACGAGATTGGAGTTTTTCGCGATTTTCTCGAAAACCAGCGCGACGACCGCGGTAGAACCATCAGAGTAATACGTTCGCAATGGGACGAGAAACGTGGATCAATGGTTGTCTGGTCGATCGGACGATTTTTTGGACCATCCCGGAGGACGGTGCCGGAGGACTTTGAAATATTTCGACGAGATTGGAGTTTTTCGCGATTTTCTCGAAAACCAGCGCGACGACCGCGGTCGAACCATCAGAGTAATACGTTCGCAATGGGACGAGAAACGTGGATCAATGGTTGTTTGGTCGATCGGACGATTTTTTCGGTGTTCTCGGACCACGGTGCCGGAGGACTTTGAAATCCGTCGGGACTTTGAAATATTTCGACGAGATTGGAGTTTTTCGCGATTTTCTCGAAAACCAGCGCGACGACCGCGGTCGAACCATCAGAGTAATACGTTCGCAATGGGACGAGAAACGTGGATCAATGGTTGTCTGGTCGATCGGACGATTTTTTGGACCATCCCGGAGGACGGTGCCGGAGGACTTTGAAATATTTCGACGAGATTGGAGTTTTTCGCGATTTTCTCGAAAACCAGCGCGACGACCGCGGTCGAACCATCAGAGTAATACGTTCGCAATGGGACGAGAAACGTGGATCAATGGTTGTTTGGTCGATCGGACGATTTTTTCGGTGTTCTCGGACCACGGTGCCGGAGGACTTTGAAATCCGTCGGGACTTTGAAATATTTCGACGAGATTGGAGTTTTTCGCGATTTTCTCGAAAACCAGCGCGACGACCGCGGTCGAACCATCAGAGTAATACGTTCGCAATGGGACGAGAAACGTGGATCAATGGTTGTCTGGTCGATCGGACGATTTTTTGGACCATCCCGGAGGACGGTGCCGGAGGACTTTGAAATATTTCGACGAGATTGGAGTTTTTCGCGATTTTCTCGAAAACCAGCGCGACGACCGCGGTCGAACCATCAGAGTAATACGTTCGCAATGGGACGAGAAACGTGGATCAATGGTTGTTTGGTCGATCGGACGATTTTTTGGACCTTCCGGAGGACGGTGCCGGAGAACTCAACTTGAAGTTGAATCAGACTTGCACTTAATAGCAAGGTGGACTGATACACATGGTCTAAGTCTTAACCCGTCTAAAACATCCCTACTGCTAGTAGGGTCTAATCCCCTTCTAGCGCAGTTAAATTCTTTTAAAATTCACTTCAATGATAGCGTTAACCAGCGCGACGACCGCGGTCGAACCATCAGAGTAATACGTTCGCAATGGGACGAGAAACGTGGATCAATGGTTGTTTGGTCGATCGGACGATTTTTTCGGTGTTCTCGGACCACGGTGCCGGAGGACTTTGAAATCCGTCGGGACTTTGAAATATTTCGACGAGATTGGAGTTTTTCGCGATTTTCTCGAAAACCAGCGCGACGACCGCGGTCGAACCATCAGAGTAATACGTTCGCAATGGGACGAGAAACGTGGATCAATGGTTGTCTGGTCGATCGGACGATTTTTTGGACCATCCCGGAGGACGGTGCCGGAGGACTTTGAAATATTTCGACGAGATTGGAGTTTTTCGCGATTTTCTCGAAAACCAGCGCGACGACCGCGGTCGAACCATCAGAGTAATACGTTCGCAATGGGACGAGAAACGTGGATCAATGGTTGTCTGGTCGATCGGACGATTTTTTGGACCATCCCGGAGGACGGTGCCGGAGGACTTTGAAATATTTCGACGAGATTGGAGTTTTTCGCGATTTTCTCGAAAACCAGCGCGACGACCGCGGTCGAACCATCAGAGTAATACGTTCGCAATGGGACGAGAAACGTGGATCAATGGTTGTCTGGTCGATCGGACGATTTTTTGGACCATCCCGGAGGACGGTGCCGGAGGACTTTGAAATATTTCGACGAGATTGGAGTTTTTCGCGATTTTCTCGAAAACCAGCGCGACGACCGCGGTCGAACCATCAGAGTAATACGTTCGCAATGGGACGAGAAACGTGGATCAATGGTTGTTTGGTCGATCGGACGATTTTTTCGGTGTTCTCGGACCACGGTGCCGGAGGACTTTGAAATCCGTCGGGACTTTGAAATATTTCGACGAGATTGGAGTTTTTCGCGATTTTCTCGAAAACCAGCGCGACGACCGCGGTCGAACCATCAGAGTAATACGTTCGCAATGGGACGAGAAACGTGGATCAATGGTTGTCTGGTCGATCGGACGATTTTTTCGGTGTTCTCGGACCACGGTGCCGGAGGACTTTGAAATCCGTCGGGACTTTGAAATATTTCGACGAGATTGGAGTTTTTCGCGATTTTCTCGAAAACCAGCGCGACGACCGCGGTAGAACCATCAGAGTAATACGTTCGCAATGGGACGAGAAACGTGGATCAATGGTTGTCTGGTCGATCGGACGATTTTTTGGACCATCCCGGAGGACGGTGCCGGAGGACTTTGAAATATTTCGACGAGATTGGAGTTTTTCGCGATTTTCTCGAAAACCAGCGCGACGACCGCGGTCGAACCATCAGAGTAATACGTTCGCAATGGGACGAGAAACGTGGATCAATGGTTGTTTGGTCGATCGGACGATTTTTTCGGTGTTCTCGGACCACGGTGCCGGAGGACTTTGAAATCCGTCGGGACTTTGAAATATTTCGACGAGATTGGAGTTTTTCGCGATTTTCTCGAAAACCAGCGCGACGACCGCGGTCGAACCATCAGAGTAATACGTTCGCAATGGGACGAGAAACGTGGATCAATGGTTGTCTGGTCGATCGGACGATTTTTTGGACCATCCCGGAGGACGGTGCCGGAGGACTTTGAAATATTTCGACGAGATTGGAGTTTTTCGCGATTTTCTCGAAAACCAGCGCGACGACCGCGGTCGAACCATCAGAGTAATACGTTCGCAATGGGACGAGAAACGTGGATCAATGGTTGTTTGGTCGATCGGACGATTTTTTCGGTGTTCTCGGACCACGGTGCCGGAGGACTTTGAAATCCGTCGGGACTTTGAAATATTTCGACGAGATTGGAGTTTTTCGCGATTTTCTCGAAAACCAGCGCGACGACCGCGGTCGAACCATCAGAGTAATACGTTCGCAATGGGACGAGAAACGTGGATCAATGGTTGTCTGGTCGATCGGACGATTTTTTGGACCATCCCGGAGGACGGTGCCGGAGGACTTTGAAATATTTCGACGAGATTGGAGTTTTTCGCGATTTTCTCGAAAACCAGCGCGACGACCGCGGTCGAACCATCAGAGTAATACGTTCGCAA
Source organism: Andrena trimmerana (assembly GCA_951215215.1). Classification (NCBI taxonomy): domain Eukaryota; kingdom Metazoa; phylum Arthropoda; class Insecta; order Hymenoptera; family Andrenidae; genus Andrena; species Andrena trimmerana. The sequence goes on from CATNUO010000013.1 coordinate 79,386, forward strand.
TGGGACGAGAAACGTGGATCAATGGTTGTCTGGTCGATCGGACGATTTTTTGGACCATCCCGGAGGACGGTGCCGGAGGACTTTGAAATATTTCGACGAGATTGGAGTTTTTCGCGATTTTCTCGAAAACCAGCGCGACGACCGCGGTCGAACCATCAGAGTAATACGTTCGCAATGGGACGAGAAACGTGGATCAATGGTTGTCTGGTCGATCGGACGATTTTTTGGACCATCCCGGAGGACGGTGCCGGAGGACTTTGAAATATTTCGACGAGATTGGAGTTTTTCGCGATTTTCTCGAAAACCAGCGCGACGACCGCGGTCGAACCATCAGAGTAATACGTTCGCAATGGGACGAGAAACGTGGATCAATGGTTGTCTGGTCGATCGGACGATTTTTTCGGTGTTCTCGGACCACGGTGCCGGAGGACTTTGAAATCCGTCGGGACTTTGAAATATTTCGACGAGATTGGAGTTTTTCGCGATTTTCTCGAAAACCAGCGCGACGACCGCGGTAGAACCATCAGAGTAATACGTTCGCAATGGGACGAGAAACGTGGATCAATGGTTGTCTGGTCGATCGGACGATTTTTTGGACCATCCCGGAGGACGGTGCCGGAGGACTTTGAAATATTTCGACGAGATTGGAGTTTTTCGCGATTTTCTCGAAAACCAGCGCGACGACCGCGGTCGAACCATCAGAGTAATACGTTCGCAATGGGACGAGAAACGTGGATCAATGGTTGTTTGGTCGATCGGACGATTTTTTCGGTGTTCTCGGACCACGGTGCCGGAGGACTTTGAAATCCGTCGGGACTTTGAAATATTTCGACGAGATTGGAGTTTTTCGCGATTTTCTCGAAAACCAGCGCGACGACCGCGGTCGAACCATCAGAGTAATACGTTCGCAATGGGACGAGAAACGTGGATCAATGGTTGTCTGGTCGATCGGACGATTTTTTGGACCATCCCGGAGGACGGTGCCGGAGGACTTTGAAATATTTCGACGAGATTGGAGTTTTTCGCGATTTTCTCGAAAACCAGCGCGACGACCGCGGTCGAACCATCAGAGTAATACGTTCGCAATGGGACGAGAAACGTGGATCAATGGTTGTTTGGTCGATCGGACGATTTTTTCGGTGTTCTCGGACCACGGTGCCGGAGGACTTTGAAATCCGTCGGGACTTTGAAATATTTCGACGAGATTGGAGTTTTTCGCGATTTTCTCGAAAACCAGCGCGACGACCGCGGTCGAACCATCAGAGTAATACGTTCGCAATGGGACGAGAAACGTGGATCAATGGTTGTCTGGTCGATCGGACGATTTTTTGGACCATCCCGGAGGACGGTGCCGGAGGACTTTGAAATATTTCGACGAGATTGGAGTTTTTCGCGATTTTCTCGAAAACCAGCGCGACGACCGCGGTCGAACCATCAGAGTAATACGTTCGCAATGGGACGAGAAACGTGGATCAATGGTTGTCTGGTCGATCGGACGATTTTTTGGACCATCCCGGAGGACGGTGCCGGAGGACTTTGAAATATTTCGACGAGATTGGAGTTTTTCGCGATTTTCTCGAAAACCAGCGCGACGACCGCGGTCGAACCATCAGAGTAATACGTTCGCAATGGGACGAGAAACGTGGATCAATGGTTGTTTGGTCGATCGGACGATTTTTTCGGTGTTCTCGGACCACGGTGCCGGAGGACTTTGAAATCCGTCGGGACTTTGAAATATTTCGACGAGATTGGAGTTTTTCGCGATTTTCTCGAAAACCAGCGCGACGACCGCGGTCGAACCATCAGAGTAATACGTTCGCAATGGGACGAGAAACGTGGATCAATGGTTGTCTGGTCGATCGGACGATTTTTTGGACCATCCCGGAGGACGGTGCCGGAGGACTTTGAAATATTTCGACGAGATTGGAGTTTTTCGCGATTTTCTCGAAAACCAGCGCGACGACCGCGGTCGAACCATCAGAGTAATACGTTCGCAATGGGACGAGAAACGTGGATCAATGGTTGTTTGGTCGATCGGACGATTTTTTCGGTGTTCTCGGACCACGGTGCCGGAGGACTTTGAAATCCGTCGGGACTTTGAAATATTTCGACGAGATTGGAGTTTTTCGCGATTTTCTCGAAAACCAGCGCGACGACCGCGGTCGAACCATCAGAGTAATACGTTCGCAATGGGACGAGAAACGTGGATCAATGGTTGTCTGGTCGATCGGACGATTTTTTGGACCATCCCGGAGGACGGTGCCGGAGGACTTTGAAATATTTCGACGAGATTGGAGTTTTTCGCGATTTTCTCGAAAACCAGCGCGACGACCGCGGTCGAACCATCAGAGTAATACGTTCGCAATGGGACGAGAAACGTGGATCAATGGTTGTCTGGTCGATCGGACGATTTTTTGGACCATCCCGGAGGACGGTGCCGGAGGACTTTGAAATATTTCGACGAGATTGGAGTTTTTCGCGATTTTCTCGAAAACCAGCGCGACGACCGCGGTCGAACCATCAGAGTAATACGTTCGCAATGGGACGAGAAACGTGGATCAATGGTTGTCTGGTCGATCGGACGATTTTTTGGACCATCCCGGAGGACGGTGCCGGAGGACTTTGAAATATTTCGACGAGATTGGAGTTTTTCGCGATTTTCTCGAAAACCAGCGCGACGACCGCGGTCGAACCATCAGAGTAATACGTTCGCAATGGGACGAGAAACGTGGATCAATGGTTGTCTGGTCGATCGGACGATTTTTTGGACCATCCCGGAGGACGGTGCCGGAGGACTTTGAAATATTTCGACGAGATTGGAGTTTTTCGCGATTTTCTCGAAAACCAGCGCGACGACCGCGGTCGAACCATCAGAGTAATACGTTCGCAATGGGACGAGAAACGTGGATCAATGGTTGTTTGGTCGATCGGACGATTTTTTGGACCTTCCGGAGGACGGTGCCGGAGAACTCAACTTGAAGTTGAATCAGACTTGCACTTAATAGCAAGGTGGACTGATACACATGGTCTAAGTCTTAACCCGTCTAAAACATCCCTACTGCTAGTAGGGTCTAATCCCCTTCTAGCGCAGTTAAATTCTTTTAAAATTCACTTCAATGATAGCGTTAACCAGCGCGACGACCGCGGTCGAACCATCAGAGTAATACGTTCGCAATGGGACGAGAAACGTGGATCAATGGTTGTCTGGTCGATCGGACGATTTTTTGGACCATCCCGGAGGACGGTGCCGGAGGACTTTGAAATATTTCGACGAGATTGGAGTTTTTCGCGATTTTCTCGAAAACCAGCGCGACGACCGCGGTCGAACCATCAGAGTAATACGTTCGCAATGGGACGAGAAACGTGGATCAATGGTTGTTTGGTCGATCGGACGATTTTTTGGACCTTCCGGAGGACGGTGCCGGAGAACTCAACTTGAAGTTGAATCAGACTTGCACTTAATAGCAAGGTGGACTGATACACATGGTCTAAGTCTTAACCCGTCTAAAACATCCCTACTGCTAGTAGGGTCTAATCCCCTTCTAGCGCAGTTAAATTCTTTTAAAATTCACTTCAATGATAGCGTTAACCAGCGCGACGACCGCGGTCGAACCATCAGAGTAATACGTTCGCAATGGGACGAGAAACGTGGATCAATGGTTGTTTGGTCGATCGGACGATTTTTTCGGTGTTCTCGGACCACGGTGCCGGAGGACTTTGAAATCCGTCGGGACTTTGAAATATTTCGACGAGATTGGAGTTTTTCGCGATTTTCTCGAAAACCAGCGCGACGACCGCGGTCGAACCATCAGAGTAATACGTTCGCAATGGGACGAGAAACGTGGATCAATGGTTGTCTGGTCGATCGGACGATTTTTTGGACCATCCCGGAGGACGGTGCCGGAGGACTTTGAAATATTTCGACGAGATTGGAGTTTTTCGCGATTTTCTCGAAAACCAGCGCGACGACCGCGGTCGAACCATCAGAGTAATACGTTCGCAATGGGACGAGAAACGTGGATCAATGGTTGTTTGGTCGATGGGACGATTTTTTGGACCTTCCGGAGGACGGTGCCGGAGAACTCAACTTGAAGTTGAATCAGACTTGCACTTAATAGCAAGGTGGACTGATACACATGGTCTAAGTCTTAACCCGTCTAAAACATCCCTACTGCTAGTAGGGTCTAATCCCCTTCTAGCGCAGTTAAATTCTTTTAAAATTCACTTCAATGATAGCGTTAACCAGCGCGACGACCGCGGTCGAACCATCAGAGTAATACGTTCGCAATGGGACGAGAAACGTGGATCAATGGTTGTTTGGTCGATCGGACGATTTTTTCGGTGTTCTCGGACCACGGTGCCGGAGGACTTTGAAATCCGTCGGGACTTTGAAATATTTCGACGAGATTGGAGTTTTTCGCGATTTTCTCGAAAACCAGCGCGACGACCGCGGTCGAACCATCAGAGTAATACGTTCGCAATGGGACGAGAAACGTGGATCAATGGTTGTCTGGTCGATCGGACGATTTTTTGGACCATCCCGGAGGACGGTGCCGGAGGACTTTGAAATATTTCGACGAGATTGGAGTTTTTCGCGATTTTCTCGAAAACCAGCGCGACGACCGCGGTCGAACCATCAGAGTAATACGTTCGCAATGGGACGAGAAACGTGGATCAATGGTTGTCTGGTCGATCGGACGATTTTTTGGACCATCCCGGAGGACGGTGCCGGAGGACTTTGAAATATTTCGACGAGATTGGAGTTTTTCGCGATTTTCTCGAAAACCAGCGCGACGACCGCGGTCGAACCATCAGAGTAATACGTTCGCAATGGGACGAGAAACGTGGATCAATGGTTGTCTGGTCGATCGGACGATTTTTTGGACCATCCCGGAGGACGGTGCCGGAGGACTTTGAAATATTTCGACGAGATTGGAGTTTTTCGCGATTTTCTCGAAAACCAGCGCGACGACCGCGGTCGAACCATCAGAGTAATACGTTCGCAATGGGACGAGAAACGTGGATCAATGGTTGTTTGGTCGATCGGACGATTTTTTGGACCTTCCGGAGGACGGTGCCGGAGAACTCAACTTGAAGTTGAATCAGACTTGCACTTAATAGCAAGGTGGACTGATACACATGGTCTAAGTCTTAACCCGTCTAAAACATCCCTACTGCTAGTAGGGTCTAATCCCCTTCTAGCGCAGTTAAATTCTTTTAAAATTCACTTCAATGATAGCGTTAACCAGCGCGACGACCGCGGTCGAACCATCAGAGTAATACGTTCGCAATGGGACGAGAAACGTGGATCAATGGTTGTTTGGTCGATCGGACGATTTTTTCGGTGTTCTCGGACCACGGTGCCGGAGGACTTTGAAATCCGTCGGGACTTTGAAATATTTCGACGAGATTGGAGTTTTTCGCGATTTTCTCGAAAACCAGCGCGACGACCGCGGTCGAACCATCAGAGTAATACGTTCGCAATGGGACGAGAAACGTGGATCAATGGTTGTCTGGTCGATCGGACGATTTTTTGGACCATCCCGGAGGACGGTGCCGGAGGACTTTGAAATATTTCGACGAGATTGGAGTTTTTCGCGATTTTCTCGAAAACCAGCGCGACGACCGCGGTCGAACCATCAGAGTAATACGTTCGCAATGGGACGAGAAACGTGGATCAATGGTTGTCTGGTCGATCGGACGATTTTTTGGACCATCCCGGAGGACGGTGCCGGAGGACTTTGAAATATTTCGACGAGATTGGAGTTTTTCGCGATTTTCTCGAAAACCAGCGCGACGACCGCGGTCGAACCATCAGAGTAATACGTTCGCAATGGGACGAGAAACGTGGATCAATGGTTGTCTGGTCGATCGGACGATTTTTTGGACCATCCCGGAGGACGGTGCCGGAGGACTTTGAAATATTTCGACGAGATTGGAGTTTTTCGCGATTTTCTCGAAAACCAGCGCGACGACCGCGGTCGAACCATCAGAGTAATACGTTCGCAATGGGACGAGAAACGTGGATCAATGGTTGTTTGGTCGATCGGACGATTTTTTCGGTGTTCTCGGACCACGGTGCCGGAGGACTTTGAAATCCGTCGGGACTTTGAAATATTTCGACGAGATTGGAGTTTTTCGCGATTTTCTCGAAAACCAGCGCGACGACCGCGGTCGAACCATCAGAGTAATACGTTCGCAATGGGACGAGAAACGTGGATCAATGGTTGTCTGGTCGATCGGACGATTTTTTCGGTGTTCTCGGACCACGGTGCCGGAGGACTTTGAAATCCGTCGGGACTTTGAAATATTTCGACGAGATTGGAGTTTTTCGCGATTTTCTCGAAAACCAGCGCGACGACCGCGGTAGAACCATCAGAGTAATACGTTCGCAATGGGACGAGAAACGTGGATCAATGGTTGTCTGGTCGATCGGACGATTTTTTGGACCATCCCGGAGGACGGTGCCGGAGGACTTTGAAATATTTCGACGAGATTGGAGTTTTTCGCGATTTTCTCGAAAACCAGCGCGACGACCGCGGTCGAACCATCAGAGTAATACGTTCGCAATGGGACGAGAAACGTGGATCAATGGTTGTTTGGTCGATCGGACGATTTTTTCGGTGTTCTCGGACCACGGTGCCGGAGGACTTTGAAATCCGTCGGGACTTTGAAATATTTCGACGAGATTGGAGTTTTTCGCGATTTTCTCGAAAACCAGCGCGACGACCGCGGTCGAACCATCAGAGTAATACGTTCGCAATGGGACGAGAAACGTGGATCAATGGTTGTCTGGTCGATCGGACGATTTTTTGGACCATCCCGGAGGACGGTGCCGGAGGACTTTGAAATATTTCGACGAGATTGGAGTTTTTCGCGATTTTCTCGAAAACCAGCGCGACGACCGCGGTCGAACCATCAGAGTAATACGTTCGCAATGGGACGAGAAACGTGGATCAATGGTTGTTTGGTCGATCGGACGATTTTTTCGGTGTTCTCGGACCACGGTGCCGGAGGACTTTGAAATCCGTCGGGACTTTGAAATATTTCGACGAGATTGGAGTTTTTCGCGATTTTCTCGAAAACCAGCGCGACGACCGCGGTCGAACCATCAGAGTAATACGTTCGCAATGGGACGAGAAACGTGGATCAATGGTTGTCTGGTCGATCGGACGATTTTTTGGACCATCCCGGAGGACGGTGCCGGAGGACTTTGAAATATTTCGACGAGATTGGAGTTTTTCGCGATTTTCTCGAAAACCAGCGCGACGACCGCGGTCGAACCATCAGAGTAATACGTTCGCAATGGGACGAGAAACGTGGATCAATGGTTGTCTGGTCGATCGGACGATTTTTTGGACCATCCCGGAGGACGGTGCCGGAGGACTTTGAAATATTTCGACGAGATTGGAGTTTTTCGCGATTTTCTCGAAAACCAGCGCGACGACCGCGGTCGAACCATCAGAGTAATACGTTCGCAATGGGACGAGAAACGTGGATCAATGGTTGTCTGGTCGATCGGACGATTTTTTGGACCATCCCGGAGGACGGTGCCGGAGGACTTTGAAATATTTCGACGAGATTGGAGTTTTTCGCGATTTTCTCGAAAACCAGCGCGACGACCGCGGTCGAACCATCAGAGTAATACGTTCGCAATGGGACGAGAAACGTGGATCAATGGTTGTTTGGTCGATCGGACGATTTTTTCGGTGTTCTCGGACCACGGTGCCGGAGGACTTTGAAATCCGTCGGGACTTTGAAATATTTCGACGAGATTGGAGTTTTTCGCGATTTTCTCGAAAACCAGCGCGACGACCGCGGTCGAACCATCAGAGTAATACGTTCGCAATGGGACGAGAAACGTGGATCAATGGTTGTCTGGTCGATCGGACGATTTTTTCGGTGTTCTCGGACCACGGTGCCGGAGGACTTTGAAATCCGTCGGGACTTTGAAATATTTCGACGAGATTGGAGTTTTTCGCGATTTTCTCGAAAACCAGCGCGACGACCGCGGTAGAACCATCAGAGTAATACGTTCGCAATGGGACGAGAAACGTGGATCAATGGTTGTCTGGTCGATCGGACGATTTTTTGGACCATCCCGGAGGACGGTGCCGGAGGACTTTGAAATATTTCGACGAGATTGGAGTTTTTCGCGATTTTCTCGAAAACCAGCGCGACGACCGCGGTCGAACCATCAGAGTAATACGTTCGCAATGGGACGAGAAACGTGGATCAATGGTTGTTTGGTCGATCGGACGATTTTTTCGGTGTTCTCGGACCACGGTGCCGGAGGACTTTGAAATCCGTCGGGACTTTGAAATATTTCGACGAGATTGGAGTTTTTCGCGATTTTCTCGAAAACCAGCGCGACGACCGCGGTCGAACCATCAGAGTAATACGTTCGCAATGGGACGAGAAACGTGGATCAATGGTTGTCTGGTCGATCGGACGATTTTTTGGACCATCCCGGAGGACGGTGCCGGAGGACTTTGAAATATTTCGACGAGATTGGAGTTTTTCGCGATTTTCTCGAAAACCAGCGCGACGACCGCGGTCGAACCATCAGAGTAATACGTTCGCAATGGGACGAGAAACGTGGATCAATGGTTGTTTGGTCGATCGGACGATTTTTTCGGTGTTCTCGGACCACGGTGCCGGAGGACTTTGAAATCCGTCGGGACTTTGAAATATTTCGACGAGATTGGAGTTTTTCGCGATTTTCTCGAAAACCAGCGCGACGACCGCGGTCGAACCATCAGAGTAATACGTTCGCAATGGGACGAGAAACGTGGATCAATGGTTGTCTGGTCGATCGGACGATTTTTTGGACCATCCCGGAGGACGGTGCCGGAGGACTTTGAAATATTTCGACGAGATTGGAGTTTTTCGCGATTTTCTCGAAAACCAGCGCGACGACCGCGGTCGAACCATCAGAGTAATACGTTCGCAATGGGACGAGAAACGTGGATCAATGGTTGTCTGGTCGATCGGACGATTTTTTGGACCATCCCGGAGGACGGTGCCGGAGGACTTTGAAATATTTCGACGAGATTGGAGTTTTTCGCGATTTTCTCGAAAACCAGCGCGACGACCGCGGTCGAACCATCAGAGTAATACGTTCGCAATGGGACGAGAAACGTGGATCAATGGTTGTCTGGTCGATCGGACGATTTTTTGGACCATCCCGGAGGACGGTGCCGGAGGACTTTGAAATATTTCGACGAGATTGGAGTTTTTCGCGATTTTCTCGAAAACCAGCGCGACGACCGCGGTCGAACCATCAGAGTAATACGTTCGCAATGGGACGAGAAACGTGGATCAATGGTTGTTTGGTCGATCGGACGATTTTTTCGGTGTTCTCGGACCACGGTGCCGGAGGACTTTGAAATCCGTCGGGACTTTGAAATATTTCGACGAGATTGGAGTTTTTCGCGATTTTCTCGAAAACCAGCGCGACGACCGCGGTCGAACCATCAGAGTAATACGTTCGCAATGGGACGAGAAACGTGGATCAATGGTTGTCTGGTCGATCGGACGATTTTTTGGACCATCCCGGAGGACGGTGCCGGAGGACTTTGAAATATTTCGACGAGATTGGAGTTTTTCGCGATTTTCTCGAAAACCAGCGCGACGACCGCGGTCGAACCATCAGAGTAATACGTTCGCAATGGGACGAGAAACGTGGATCAATGGTTGTTTGGTCGATCGGACGATTTTTTGGACCTTCCGGAGGACGGTGCCGGAGAACTCAACTTGAAGTTGAATCAGACTTGCACTTAATAGCAAGGTGGACTGATACACATGGTCTAAGTCTTAACCCGTCTAAAACATCCCTACTGCTAGTAGGGTCTAATCCCCTTCTAGCGCAGTTAAATTCTTTTAAAATTCACTTCAATGATAGCGTTAACCAGCGCGACGACCGCGGTCGAACCATCAGAGTAATACGTTCGCAATGGGACGAGAAACGTGGATCAATGGTTGTTTGGTCGATCGGACGATTTTTTCGGTGTTCTCGGACCACGGTGCCGGAGGACTTTGAAATCCGTCGGGACTTTGAAATATTTCGACGAGATTGGAGTTTTTCGCGATTTTCTCGAAAACCAGCGCGACGACCGCGGTCGAACCATCAGAGTAATACGTTCGCAATGGGACGAGAAACGTGGATCAATGGTTGTCTGGTCGATCGGACGATTTTTTGGACCATCCCGGAGGACGGTGCCGGAGGACTTTGAAATATTTCGACGAGATTGGAGTTTTTCGCGATTTTCTCGAAAACCAGCGCGACGACCGCGGTCGAACCATCAGAGTAATACGTTCGCAATGGGACGAGAAACGTGGATCAATGGTTGTTTGGTCGATCGGACGATTTTTTGGACCTTCCGGAGGACGGTGCCGGAGAACTCAACTTGAAGTTGAATCAGACTTGCACTTAATAGCAAGGTGGACTGATACACATGGTCTAAGTCTTAACCCGTCTAAAACATCCCTACTGCTAGTAGGGTCTAATCCCCTTCTAGCGCAGTTAAATTCTTTTAAAATTCACTTCAATGATAGCGTTAACCAGCGCGACGACCGCGGTCGAACCATCAGAGTAATACGTTCGCAATGGGACGAGAAACGTGGATCAATGGTTGTTTGGTCGATCGGACGATTTTTTCGGTGTTCTCGGACCACGGTGCCGGAGGACTTTGAAATCCGTCGGGACTTTGAAATATTTCGACGAGATTGGAGTTTTTCGCGATTTTCTCGAAAACCAGCGCGACGACCGCGGTCGAACCATCAGAGTAATACGTTCGCAATGGGACGAGAAACGTGGATCAATGGTTGTCTGGTCGATCGGACGATTTTTTGGACCATCCCGGAGGACGGTGCCGGAGGACTTTGAAATATTTCGACGAGATTGGAGTTTTTCGCGATTTTCTCGAAAACCAGCGCGACGACCGCGGTCGAACCATCAGAGTAATACGTTCGCAATGGGACGAGAAACGTGGATCAATGGTTGTCTGGTCGATCGGACGATTTTTTGGACCATCCCGGAGGACGGTGCCGGAGGACTTTGAAATATTTCGACGAGATTGGAGTTTTTCGCGATTTTCTCGAAAACCAGCGCGACGACCGCGGTCGAACCATCAGAGTAATACGTTCGCAATGGGACGAGAAACGTGGATCAATGGTTGTCTGGTCGATCGGACGATTTTTTGGACCATCCCGGAGGACGGTGCCGGAGGACTTTGAAATATTTCGACGAGATTGGAGTTTTTCGCGATTTTCTCGAAAACCAGCGCGACGACCGCGGTCGAACCATCAGAGTAATACGTTCGCAATGGGACGAGAAACGTGGATCAATGGTTGTTTGGTCGATCGGACGATTTTTTGGACCTTCCGGAGGACGGTGCCGGAGAACTCAACTTGAAGTTGAATCAGACTTGCACTTAATAGCAAGGTGGACTGATACACATGGTCTAAGTCTTAACCCGTCTAAAACATCCCTACTGCTAGTAGGGTCTAATCCCCTTCTAGCGCAGTTAAATTCTTTTAAAATTCACTTCAATGATAGCGTTAACCAGCGCGACGACCGCGGTCGAACCATCAGAGTAATACGTTCGCAATGGGACGAGAAACGTGGATCAATGGTTGTTTGGTCGATCGGACGATTTTTTCGGTGTTCTCGGACCACGGTGCCGGAGGACTTTGAAATCCGTCGGGACTTTGAAATATTTCGACGAGATTGGAGTTTTTCGCGATTTTCTCGAAAACCAGCGCGACGACCGCGGTCGAACCATCAGAGTAATACGTTCGCAATGGGACGAGAAACGTGGATCAATGGTTGTCTGGTCGATCGGACGATTTTTTGGACCATCCCGGAGGACGGTGCCGGAGGACTTTGAAATATTTCGACGAGATTGGAGTTTTTCGCGATTTTCTCGAAAACCAGCGCGACGACCGCGGTCGAACCATCAGAGTAATACGTTCGCAATGGGACGAGAAACGTGGATCAATGGTTGTCTGGTCGATCGGACGATTTTTTGGACCATCCCGGAGGACGGTGCCGGAGGACTTTGAAATATTTCGACGAGATTGGAGTTTTTCGCGATTTTCTCGAAAACCAGCGCGACGACCGCGGTCGAACCATCAGAGTAATACGTTCGCAATGGGACGAGAAACGTGGATCAATGGTTGTCTGGTCGATCGGACGATTTTTTGGACCATCCCGGAGGACGGTGCCGGAGGACTTTGAAATATTTCGACGAGATTGGAGTTTTTCGCGATTTTCTCGAAAACCAGCGCGACGACCGCGGTCGAACCATCAGAGTAATACGTTCGCAATGGGACGAGAAACGTGGATCAATGGTTGTCTGGTCGATCGGACGATTTTTTGGACCATCCCGGAGGACGGTGCCGGAGGACTTTGAAATATTTCGACGAGATTGGAGTTTTTCGCGATTTTCTCGAAAACCAGCGCGACGACCGCGGTCGAACCATCAGAGTAATACGTTCGCAATGGGACGAGAAACGTGGATCAATGGTTGTTTGGTCGATCGGACGATTTTTTGGACCTTCCGGAGGACGGTGCCGGAGAACTCAACTTGAAGTTGAATCAGACTTGCACTTAATAGCAAGGTGGACTGATACACATGGTCTAAGTCTTAACCCGTCTAAAACATCCCTACTGCTAGTAGGGTCTAATCCCCTTCTAGCGCAGTTAAATTCTTTTAAAATTCACTTCAATGATAGCGTTAACCAGCGCGACGACCGCGGTCGAACCATCAGAGTAATACGTTCGCAATGGGACGAGAAACGTGGATCAATGGTTGTTTGGTCGATCGGACGATTTTTTCGGTGTTCTCGGACCACGGTGCCGGAGGACTTTGAAATCCGTCGGGACTTTGAAATATTTCGACGAGATTGGAGTTTTTCGCGATTTTCTCGAAAACCAGCGCGACGACCGCGGTCGAACCATCAGAGTAATACGTTCGCAATGGGACGAGAAACGTGGATCAATGGTTGTCTGGTCGATCGGACGATTTTTTGGACCATCCCGGAGGACGGTGCCGGAGGACTTTGAAATATTTCGACGAGATTGGAGTTTTTCGCGATTTTCTCGAAAACCAGCGCGACGACCGCGGTCGAACCATCAGAGTAATACGTTCGCAATGGGACGAGAAACGTGGATCAATGGTTGTCTGGTCGATCGGACGATTTTTTGGACCATCCCGGAGGACGGTGCCGGAGGACTTTGAAATATTTCGACGAGATTGGAGTTTTTCGCGATTTTCTCGAAAACCAGCGCGACGACCGCGGTCGAACCATCAGAGTAATACGTTCGCAATGGGACGAGAAACGTGGATCAATGGTTGTCTGGTCGATCGGACGATTTTTTGGACCATCCCGGAGGACGGTGCCGGAGGACTTTGAAATATTTCGACGAGATTGGAGTTTTTCGCGATTTTCTCGAAAACCAGCGCGACGACCGCGGTCGAACCATCAGAGTAATACGTTCGCAATGGGACGAGAAACGTGGATCAATGGTTGTTTGGTCGATCGGACGATTTTTTCGGTGTTCTCGGACCACGGTGCCGGAGGACTTTGAAATCCGTCGGGACTTTGAAATATTTCGACGAGATTGGAGTTTTTCGCGATTTTCTCGAAAACCAGCGCGACGACCGCGGTCGAACCATCAGAGTAATACGTTCGCAATGGGACGAGAAACGTGGATCAATGGTTGTCTGGTCGATCGGACGATTTTTTCGGTGTTCTCGGACCACGGTGCCGGAGGACTTTGAAATCCGTCGGGACTTTGAAATATTTCGACGAGATTGGAGTTTTTCGCGATTTTCTCGAAAACCAGCGCGACGACCGCGGTAGAACCATCAGAGTAATACGTTCGCAATGGGACGAGAAACGTGGATCAATGGTTGTCTGGTCGATCGGACGATTTTTTGGACCATCCCGGAGGACGGTGCCGGAGGACTTTGAAATATTTCGACGAGATTGGAGTTTTTCGCGATTTTCTCGAAAACCAGCGCGACGACCGCGGTCGAACCATCAGAGTAATACGTTCGCAATGGGACGAGAAACGTGGATCAATGGTTGTTTGGTCGATCGGACGATTTTTTCGGTGTTCTCGGACCACGGTGCCGGAGGACTTTGAAATCCGTCGGGACTTTGAAATATTTCGACGAGATTGGAGTTTTTCGCGATTTTCTCGAAAACCAGCGCGACGACCGCGGTCGAACCATCAGAGTAATACGTTCGCAATGGGACGAGAAACGTGGATCAATGGTTGTCTGGTCGATCGGACGATTTTTTGGACCATCCCGGAGGACGGTGCCGGAGGACTTTGAAATATTTCGACGAGATTGGAGTTTTTCGCGATTTTCTCGAAAACCAGCGCGACGACCGCGGTCGAACCATCAGAGTAATACGTTCGCAATGGGACGAGAAACGTGGATCAATGGTTGTTTGGTCGATCGGACGATTTTTTCGGTGTTCTCGGACCACGGTGCCGGAGGACTTTGAAATCCGTCGGGACTTTGAAATATTTCGACGAGATTGGAGTTTTTCGCGATTTTCTCGAAAACCAGCGCGACGACCGCGGTCGAACCATCAGAGTAATACGTTCGCAATGGGACGAGAAACGTGGATCAATGGTTGTCTGGTCGATCGGACGATTTTTTGGACCATCCCGGAGGACGGTGCCGGAGGACTTTGAAATATTTCGACGAGATTGGAGTTTTTCGCGATTTTCTCGAAAACCAGCGCGACGACCGCGGTCGAACCATCAGAGTAATACGTTCGCAATGGGACGAGAAACGTGGATCAATGGTTGTCTGGTCGATCGGACGATTTTTTGGACCATCCCGGAGGACGGTGCCGGAGGACTTTGAAATATTTCGACGAGATTGGAGTTTTTCGCGATTTTCTCGAAAACCAGCGCGACGACCGCGGTCGAACCATCAGAGTAATACGTTCGCAATGGGACGAGAAACGTGGATCAATGGTTGTCTGGTCGATCGGACGATTTTTTGGACCATCCCGGAGGACGGTGCCGGAGGACTTTGAAATATTTCGACGAGATTGGAGTTTTTCGCGATTTTCTCGAAAACCAGCGCGACGACCGCGGTCGAACCATCAGAGTAATACGTTCGCAATGGGACGAGAAACGTGGATCAATGGTTGTTTGGTCGATCGGACGATTTTTTCGGTGTTCTCGGACCACGGTGCCGGAGGACTTTGAAATCCGTCGGGACTTTGAAATATTTCGACGAGATTGGAGTTTTTCGCGATTTTCTCGAAAACCAGCGCGACGACCGCGGTCGAACCATCAGAGTAATACGTTCGCAATGGGACGAGAAACGTGGATCAATGGTTGTCTGGTCGATCGGACGATTTTTTCGGTGTTCTCGGACCACGGTGCCGGAGGACTTTGAAATCCGTCGGGACTTTGAAATATTTCGACGAGATTGGAGTTTTTCGCGATTTTCTCGAAAACCAGCGCGACGACCGCGGTAGAACCATCAGAGTAATACGTTCGCAATGGGACGAGAAACGTGGATCAATGGTTGTCTGGTCGATCGGACGATTTTTTGGACCATCCCGGAGGACGGTGCCGGAGGACTTTGAAATATTTCGACGAGATTGGAGTTTTTCGCGATTTTCTCGAAAACCAGCGCGACGACCGCGGTCGAACCATCAGAGTAATACGTTCGCAATGGGACGAGAAACGTGGATCAATGGTTGTTTGGTCGATCGGACGATTTTTTCGGTGTTCTCGGACCACGGTGCCGGAGGACTTTGAAATCCGTCGGGACTTTGAAATATTTCGACGAGATTGGAGTTTTTCGCGATTTTCTCGAAAACCAGCGCGACGACCGCGGTCGAACCATCAGAGTAATACGTTCGCAATGGGACGAGAAACGTGGATCAATGGTTGTCTGGTCGATCGGACGATTTTTTGGACCATCCCGGAGGACGGTGCCGGAGGACTTTGAAATATTTCGACGAGATTGGAGTTTTTCGCGATTTTCTCGAAAACCAGCGCGACGACCGCGGTCGAACCATCAGAGTAATACGTTCGCAATGGGACGAGAAACGTGGATCAATGGTTGTTTGGTCGATCGGACGATTTTTTCGGTGTTCTCGGACCACGGTGCCGGAGGACTTTGAAATCCGTCGGGACTTTGAAATATTTCGACGAGATTGGAGTTTTTCGCGATTTTCTCGAAAACCAGCGCGACGACCGCGGTCGAACCATCAGAGTAATACGTTCGCAATGGGACGAGAAACGTGGATCAATGGTTGTCTGGTCGATCGGACGATTTTTTGGACCATCCCGGAGGACGGTGCCGGAGGACTTTGAAATATTTCGACGAGATTGGAGTTTTTCGCGATTTTCTCGAAAACCAGCGCGACGACCGCGGTCGAACCATCAGAGTAATACGTTCGCAATGGGACGAGAAACGTGGATCAATGGTTGTCTGGTCGATCGGACGATTTTTTGGACCATCCCGGAGGACGGTGCCGGAGGACTTTGAAATATTTCGACGAGATTGGAGTTTTTCGCGATTTTCTCGAAAACCAGCGCGACGACCGCGGTCGAACCATCAGAGTAATACGTTCGCAATGGGACGAGAAACGTGGATCAATGGTTGTCTGGTCGATCGGACGATTTTTTGGACCATCCCGGAGGACGGTGCCGGAGGACTTTGAAATATTTCGACGAGATTGGAGTTTTTCGCGATTTTCTCGAAAACCAGCGCGACGACCGCGGTCGAACCATCAGAGTAATACGTTCGCAATGGGACGAGAAACGTGGATCAATGGTTGTTTGGTCGATCGGACGATTTTTTCGGTGTTCTCGGACCACGGTGCCGGAGGACTTTGAAATCCGTCGGGACTTTGAAATATTTCGACGAGATTGGAGTTTTTCGCGATTTTCTCGAAAACCAGCGCGACGACCGCGGTCGAACCATCAGAGTAATACGTTCGCAATGGGACGAGAAACGTGGATCAATGGTTGTCTGGTCGATCGGACGATTTTTTGGACCATCCCGGAGGACGGTGCCGGAGGACTTTGAAATATTTCGACGAGATTGGAGTTTTTCGCGATTTTCTCGAAAACCAGCGCGACGACCGCGGTCGAACCATCAGAGTAATACGTTCGCAATGGGACGAGAAACGTGGATCAATGGTTGTTTGGTCGATCGGACGATTTTTTGGACCTTCCGGAGGACGGTGCCGGAGAACTCAACTTGAAGTTGAATCAGACTTGCACTTAATAGCAAGGTGGACTGATACACATGGTCTAAGTCTTAACCCGTCTAAAACATCCCTACTGCTAGTAGGGTCTAATCCCCTTCTAGCGCAGTTAAATTCTTTTAAAATTCACTTCAATGATAGCGTTAACCAGCGCGACGACCGCGGTCGAACCATCAGAGTAATACGTTCGCAATGGGACGAGAAACGTGGATCAATGGTTGTTTGGTCGATCGGACGATTTTTTCGGTGTTCTCGGACCACGGTGCCGGAGGACTTTGAAATCCGTCGGGACTTTGAAATATTTCGACGAGATTGGAGTTTTTCGCGATTTTCTCGAAAACCAGCGCGACGACCGCGGTCGAACCATCAGAGTAATACGTTCGCAATGGGACGAGAAACGTGGATCAATGGTTGTCTGGTCGATCGGACGATTTTTTGGACCATCCCGGAGGACGGTGCCGGAGGACTTTGAAATATTTCGACGAGATTGGAGTTTTTCGCGATTTTCTCGAAAACCAGCGCGACGACCGCGGTCGAACCATCAGAGTAATACGTTCGCAATGGGACGAGAAACGTGGATCAATGGTTGTTTGGTCGATCGGACGATTTTTTGGACCTTCCGGAGGACGGTGCCGGAGAACTCAACTTGAAGTTGAATCAGACTTGCACTTAATAGCAAGGTGGACTGATACACATGGTCTAAGTCTTAACCCGTCTAAAACATCCCTACTGCTAGTAGGGTCTAATCCCCTTCTAGCGCAGTTAAATTCTTTTAAAATTCACTTCAATGATAGCGTTAACCAGCGCGACGACCGCGGTCGAACCATCAGAGTAATACGTTCGCAATGGGACGAGAAACGTGGATCAATGGTTGTTTGGTCGATCGGACGATTTTTTCGGTGTTCTCGGACCACGGTGCCGGAGGACTTTGAAATCCGTCGGGACTTTGAAATATTTCGACGAGATTGGAGTTTTTCGCGATTTTCTCGAAAACCAGCGCGACGACCGCGGTCGAACCATCAGAGTAATACGTTCGCAATGGGACGAGAAACGTGGATCAATGGTTGTCTGGTCGATCGGACGATTTTTTGGACCATCCCGGAGGACGGTGCCGGAGGACTTTGAAATATTTCGACGAGATTGGAGTTTTTCGCGATTTTCTCGAAAACCAGCGCGACGACCGCGGTCGAACCATCAGAGTAATACGTTCGCAATGGGACGAGAAACGTGGATCAATGGTTGTCTGGTCGATCGGACGATTTTTTGGACCATCCCGGAGGACGGTGCCGGAGGACTTTGAAATATTTCGACGAGATTGGAGTTTTTCGCGATTTTCTCGAAAACCAGCGCGACGACCGCGGTCGAACCATCAGAGTAATACGTTCGCAATGGGACGAGAAACGTGGATCAATGGTTGTCTGGTCGATCGGACGATTTTTTGGACCATCCCGGAGGACGGTGCCGGAGGACTTTGAAATATTTCGACGAGATTGGAGTTTTTCGCGATTTTCTCGAAAACCAGCGCGACGACCGCGGTCGAACCATCAGAGTAATACGTTCGCAATGGGACGAGAAACGTGGATCAATGGTTGTTTGGTCGATCGGACGATTTTTTGGACCTTCCGGAGGACGGTGCCGGAGAACTCAACTTGAAGTTGAATCAGACTTGCACTTAATAGCAAGGTGGACTGATACACATGGTCTAAGTCTTAACCCGTCTAAAACATCCCTACTGCTAGTAGGGTCTAATCCCCTTCTAGCGCAGTTAAATTCTTTTAAAATTCACTTCAATGATAGCGTTAACCAGCGCGACGACCGCGGTCGAACCATCAGAGTAATACGTTCGCAATGGGACGAGAAACGTGGATCAATGGTTGTTTGGTCGATCGGACGATTTTTTCGGTGTTCTCGGACCACGGTGCCGGAGGACTTTGAAATCCGTCGGGACTTTGAAATATTTCGACGAGATTGGAGTTTTTCGCGATTTTCTCGAAAACCAGCGCGACGACCGCGGTCGAACCATCAGAGTAATACGTTCGCAATGGGACGAGAAACGTGGATCAATGGTTGTCTGGTCGATCGGACGATTTTTTGGACCATCCCGGAGGACGGTGCCGGAGGACTTTGAAATATTTCGACGAGATTGGAGTTTTTCGCGATTTTCTCGAAAACCAGCGCGACGACCGCGGTCGAACCATCAGAGTAATACGTTCGCAATGGGACGAGAAACGTGGATCAATGGTTGTCTGGTCGATCGGACGATTTTTTGGACCATCCCGGAGGACGGTGCCGGAGGACTTTGAAATATTTCGACGAGATTGGAGTTTTTCGCGATTTTCTCGAAAACCAGCGCGACGACCGCGGTCGAACCATCAGAGTAATACGTTCGCAATGGGACGAGAAACGTGGATCAATGGTTGTCTGGTCGATCGGACGATTTTTTGGACCATCCCGGAGGACGGTGCCGGAGGACTTTGAAATATTTCGACGAGATTGGAGTTTTTCGCGATTTTCTCGAAAACCAGCGCGACGACCGCGGTCGAACCATCAGAGTAATACGTTCGCAATGGGACGAGAAACGTGGATCAATGGTTGTCTGGTCGATCGGACGATTTTTTGGACCATCCCGGAGGACGGTGCCGGAGGACTTTGAAATATTTCGACGAGATTGGAGTTTTTCGCGATTTTCTCGAAAACCAGCGCGACGACCGCGGTCGAACCATCAGAGTAATACGTTCGCAATGGGACGAGAAACGTGGATCAATGGTTGTTTGGTCGATCGGACGATTTTTTGGACCTTCCGGAGGACGGTGCCGGAGAACTCAACTTGAAGTTGAATCAGACTTGCACTTAATAGCAAGGTGGACTGATACACATGGTCTAAGTCTTAACCCGTCTAAAACATCCCTACTGCTAGTAGGGTCTAATCCCCTTCTAGCGCAGTTAAATTCTTTTAAAATTCACTTCAATGATAGCGTTAACCAGCGCGACGACCGCGGTCGAACCATCAGAGTAATACGTTCGCAATGGGACGAGAAACGTGGATCAATGGTTGTTTGGTCGATCGGACGATTTTTTCGGTGTTCTCGGACCACGGTGCCGGAGGACTTTGAAATCCGTCGGGACTTTGAAATATTTCGACGAGATTGGAGTTTTTCGCGATTTTCTCGAAAACCAGCGCGACGACCGCGGTCGAACCATCAGAGTAATACGTTCGCAATGGGACGAGAAACGTGGATCAATGGTTGTCTGGTCGATCGGACGATTTTTTGGACCATCCCGGAGGACGGTGCCGGAGGACTTTGAAATATTTCGACGAGATTGGAGTTTTTCGCGATTTTCTCGAAAACCAGCGCGACGACCGCGGTCGAACCATCAGAGTAATACGTTCGCAATGGGACGAGAAACGTGGATCAATGGTTGTCTGGTCGATCGGACGATTTTTTGGACCATCCCGGAGGACGGTGCCGGAGGACTTTGAAATATTTCGACGAGATTGGAGTTTTTCGCGATTTTCTCGAAAACCAGCGCGACGACCGCGGTCGAACCATCAGAGTAATACGTTCGCAATGGGACGAGAAACGTGGATCAATGGTTGTCTGGTCGATCGGACGATTTTTTGGACCATCCCGGAGGACGGTGCCGGAGGACTTTGAAATATTTCGACGAGATTGGAGTTTTTCGCGATTTTCTCGAAAACCAGCGCGACGACCGCGGTCGAACCATCAGAGTAATACGTTCGCAATGGGACGAGAAACGTGGATCAATGGTTGTTTGGTCGATCGGACGATTTTTTCGGTGTTCTCGGACCACGGTGCCGGAGGACTTTGAAATCCGTCGGGACTTTGAAATATTTCGACGAGATTGGAGTTTTTCGCGATTTTCTCGAAAACCAGCGCGACGACCGCGGTCGAACCATCAGAGTAATACGTTCGCAATGGGACGAGAAACGTGGATCAATGGTTGTCTGGTCGATCGGACGATTTTTTCGGTGTTCTCGGACCACGGTGCCGGAGGACTTTGAAATCCGTCGGGACTTTGAAATATTTCGACGAGATTGGAGTTTTTCGCGATTTTCTCGAAAACCAGCGCGACGACCGCGGTAGAACCATCAGAGTAATACGTTCGCAATGGGACGAGAAACGTGGATCAATGGTTGTCTGGTCGATCGGACGATTTTTTGGACCATCCCGGAGGACGGTGCCGGAGGACTTTGAAATATTTCGACGAGATTGGAGTTTTTCGCGATTTTCTCGAAAACCAGCGCGACGACCGCGGTCGAACCATCAGAGTAATACGTTCGCAATGGGACGAGAAACGTGGATCAATGGTTGTTTGGTCGATCGGACGATTTTTTCGGTGTTCTCGGACCACGGTGCCGGAGGACTTTGAAATCCGTCGGGACTTTGAAATATTTCGACGAGATTGGAGTTTTTCGCGATTTTCTCGAAAACCAGCGCGACGACCGCGGTCGAACCATCAGAGTAATACGTTCGCAATGGGACGAGAAACGTGGATCAATGGTTGTCTGGTCGATCGGACGATTTTTTGGACCATCCCGGAGGACGGTGCCGGAGGACTTTGAAATATTTCGACGAGATTGGAGTTTTTCGCGATTTTCTCGAAAACCAGCGCGACGACCGCGGTCGAACCATCAGAGTAATACGTTCGCAATGGGACGAGAAACGTGGATCAATGGTTGTTTGGTCGATCGGACGATTTTTTCGGTGTTCTCGGACCACGGTGCCGGAGGACTTTGAAATCCGTCGGGACTTTGAAATATTTCGACGAGATTGGAGTTTTTCGCGATTTTCTCGAAAACCAGCGCGACGACCGCGGTCGAACCATCAGAGTAATACGTTCGCAATGGGACGAGAAACGTGGATCAATGGTTGTCTGGTCGATCGGACGATTTTTTGGACCATCCCGGAGGACGGTGCCGGAGGACTTTGAAATATTTCGACGAGATTGGAGTTTTTCGCGATTTTCTCGAAAACCAGCGCGACGACCGCGGTCGAACCATCAGAGTAATACGTTCGCAATGGGACGAGAAACGTGGATCAATGGTTGTCTGGTCGATCGGACGATTTTTTGGACCATCCCGGAGGACGGTGCCGGAGGACTTTGAAATATTTCGACGAGATTGGAGTTTTTCGCGATTTTCTCGAAAACCAGCGCGACGACCGCGGTCGAACCATCAGAGTAATACGTTCGCAATGGGACGAGAAACGTGGATCAATGGTTGTCTGGTCGATCGGACGATTTTTTGGACCATCCCGGAGGACGGTGCCGGAGGACTTTGAAATATTTCGACGAGATTGGAGTTTTTCGCGATTTTCTCGAAAACCAGCGCGACGACCGCGGTCGAACCATCAGAGTAATACGTTCGCAATGGGACGAGAAACGTGGATCAATGGTTGTTTGGTCGATCGGACGATTTTTTCGGTGTTCTCGGACCACGGTGCCGGAGGACTTTGAAATCCGTCGGGACTTTGAAATATTTCGACGAGATTGGAGTTTTTCGCGATTTTCTCGAAAACCAGCGCGACGACCGCGGTCGAACCATCAGAGTAATACGTTCGCAATGGGACGAGAAACGTGGATCAATGGTTGTCTGGTCGATCGGACGATTTTTTCGGTGTTCTCGGACCACGGTGCCGGAGGACTTTGAAATCCGTCGGGACTTTGAAATATTTCGACGAGATTGGAGTTTTTCGCGATTTTCTCGAAAACCAGCGCGACGACCGCGGTAGAACCATCAGAGTAATACGTTCGCAATGGGACGAGAAACGTGGATCAATGGTTGTCTGGTCGATCGGACGATTTTTTGGACCATCCCGGAGGACGGTGCCGGAGGACTTTGAAATATTTCGACGAGATTGGAGTTTTTCGCGATTTTCTCGAAAACCAGCGCGACGACCGCGGTCGAACCATCAGAGTAATACGTTCGCAATGGGACGAGAAACGTGGATCAATGGTTGTTTGGTCGATCGGACGATTTTTTCGGTGTTCTCGGACCACGGTGCCGGAGGACTTTGAAATCCGTCGGGACTTTGAAATATTTCGACGAGATTGGAGTTTTTCGCGATTTTCTCGAAAACCAGCGCGACGACCGCGGTCGAACCATCAGAGTAATACGTTCGCAATGGGACGAGAAACGTGGATCAATGGTTGTCTGGTCGATCGGACGATTTTTTGGACCATCCCGGAGGACGGTGCCGGAGGACTTTGAAATATTTCGACGAGATTGGAGTTTTTCGCGATTTTCTCGAAAACCAGCGCGACGACCGCGGTCGAACCATCAGAGTAATACGTTCGCAATGGGACGAGAAACGTGGATCAATGGTTGTTTGGTCGATCGGACGATTTTTTCGGTGTTCTCGGACCACGGTGCCGGAGGACTTTGAAATCCGTCGGGACTTTGAAATATTTCGACGAGATTGGAGTTTTTCGCGATTTTCTCGAAAACCAGCGCGACGACCGCGGTCGAACCATCAGAGTAATACGTTCGCAATGGGACGAGAAACGTGGATCAATGGTTGTCTGGTCGATCGGACGATTTTTTGGACCATCCCGGAGGACGGTGCCGGAGGACTTTGAAATATTTCGACGAGATTGGAGTTTTTCGCGATTTTCTCGAAAACCAGCGCGACGACCGCGGTCGAACCATCAGAGTAATACGTTCGCAATGGGACGAGAAACGTGGATCAATGGTTGTCTGGTCGATCGGACGATTTTTTGGACCATCCCGGAGGACGGTGCCGGAGGACTTTGAAATATTTCGACGAGATTGGAGTTTTTCGCGATTTTCTCGAAAACCAGCGCGACGACCGCGGTCGAACCATCAGAGTAATACGTTCGCAATGGGACGAGAAACGTGGATCAATGGTTGTCTGGTCGATCGGACGATTTTTTGGACCATCCCGGAGGACGGTGCCGGAGGACTTTGAAATATTTCGACGAGATTGGAGTTTTTCGCGATTTTCTCGAAAACCAGCGCGACGACCGCGGTCGAACCATCAGAGTAATACGTTCGCAATGGGACGAGAAACGTGGATCAATGGTTGTCTGGTCGATCGGACGATTTTTTGGACCATCCCGGAGGACGGTGCCGGAGGACTTTGAAATATTTCGACGAGATTGGAGTTTTTCGCGATTTTCTCGAAAACCAGCGCGACGACCGCGGTCGAACCATCAGAGTAATACGTTCGCAATGGGACGAGAAACGTGGATCAATGGTTGTTTGGTCGATCGGACGATTTTTTCGGTGTTCTCGGACCACGGTGCCGGAGGACTTTGAAATCCGTCGGGACTTTGAAATATTTCGACGAGATTGGAGTTTTTCGCGATTTTCTCGAAAACCAGCGCGACGACCGCGGTCGAACCATCAGAGTAATACGTTCGCAATGGGACGAGAAACGTGGATCAATGGTTGTCTGGTCGATCGGACGATTTTTTCGGTGTTCTCGGACCACGGTGCCGGAGGACTTTGAAATCCGTCGGGACTTTGAAATATTTCGACGAGATTGGAGTTTTTCGCGATTTTCTCGAAAACCAGCGCGACGACCGCGGTAGAACCATCAGAGTAATACGTTCGCAATGGGACGAGAAACGTGGATCAATGGTTGTCTGGTCGATCGGACGATTTTTTGGACCATCCCGGAGGACGGTGCCGGAGGACTTTGAAATATTTCGACGAGATTGGAGTTTTTCGCGATTTTCTCGAAAACCAGCGCGACGACCGCGGTCGAACCATCAGAGTAATACGTTCGCAATGGGACGAGAAACGTGGATCAATGGTTGTTTGGTCGATCGGACGATTTTTTCGGTGTTCTCGGACCACGGTGCCGGAGGACTTTGAAATCCGTCGGGACTTTGAAATATTTCGACGAGATTGGAGTTTTTCGCGATTTTCTCGAAAACCAGCGCGACGACCGCGGTCGAACCATCAGAGTAATACGTTCGCAATGGGACGAGAAACGTGGATCAATGGTTGTCTGGTCGATCGGACGATTTTTTGGACCATCCCGGAGGACGGTGCCGGAGGACTTTGAAATATTTCGACGAGATTGGAGTTTTTCGCGATTTTCTCGAAAACCAGCGCGACGACCGCGGTCGAACCATCAGAGTAATACGTTCGCAATGGGACGAGAAACGTGGATCAATGGTTGTTTGGTCGATCGGACGATTTTTTCGGTGTTCTCGGACCACGGTGCCGGAGGACTTTGAAATCCGTCGGGACTTTGAAATATTTCGACGAGATTGGAGTTTTTCGCGATTTTCTCGAAAACCAGCGCGACGACCGCGGTCGAACCATCAGAGTAATACGTTCGCAATGGGACGAGAAACGTGGATCAATGGTTGTCTGGTCGATCGGACGATTTTTTGGACCATCCCGGAGGACGGTGCCGGAGGACTTTGAAATATTTCGACGAGATTGGAGTTTTTCGCGATTTTCTCGAAAACCAGCGCGACGACCGCGGTCGAACCATCAGAGTAATACGTTCGCAATGGGACGAGAAACGTGGATC
This sequence comes from Andrena trimmerana, assembly GCA_951215215.1. NCBI lineage: Eukaryota > Metazoa > Arthropoda > Insecta > Hymenoptera > Andrenidae > Andrena > Andrena trimmerana. The sequence goes on from CATNUO010000013.1 coordinate 105,179, forward strand.
AATGGTTGTCTGGTCGATCGGACGATTTTTTGGACCATCCCGGAGGACGGTGCCGGAGGACTTTGAAATATTTCGACGAGATTGGAGTTTTTCGCGATTTTCTCGAAAACCAGCGCGACGACCGCGGTCGAACCATCAGAGTAATACGTTCGCAATGGGACGAGAAACGTGGATCAATGGTTGTCTGGTCGATCGGACGATTTTTTGGACCATCCCGGAGGACGGTGCCGGAGGACTTTGAAATATTTCGACGAGATTGGAGTTTTTCGCGATTTTCTCGAAAACCAGCGCGACGACCGCGGTCGAACCATCAGAGTAATACGTTCGCAATGGGACGAGAAACGTGGATCAATGGTTGTTTGGTCGATCGGACGATTTTTTCGGTGTTCTCGGACCACGGTGCCGGAGGACTTTGAAATCCGTCGGGACTTTGAAATATTTCGACGAGATTGGAGTTTTTCGCGATTTTCTCGAAAACCAGCGCGACGACCGCGGTCGAACCATCAGAGTAATACGTTCGCAATGGGACGAGAAACGTGGATCAATGGTTGTCTGGTCGATCGGACGATTTTTTCGGTGTTCTCGGACCACGGTGCCGGAGGACTTTGAAATCCGTCGGGACTTTGAAATATTTCGACGAGATTGGAGTTTTTCGCGATTTTCTCGAAAACCAGCGCGACGACCGCGGTAGAACCATCAGAGTAATACGTTCGCAATGGGACGAGAAACGTGGATCAATGGTTGTCTGGTCGATCGGACGATTTTTTGGACCATCCCGGAGGACGGTGCCGGAGGACTTTGAAATATTTCGACGAGATTGGAGTTTTTCGCGATTTTCTCGAAAACCAGCGCGACGACCGCGGTCGAACCATCAGAGTAATACGTTCGCAATGGGACGAGAAACGTGGATCAATGGTTGTTTGGTCGATCGGACGATTTTTTCGGTGTTCTCGGACCACGGTGCCGGAGGACTTTGAAATCCGTCGGGACTTTGAAATATTTCGACGAGATTGGAGTTTTTCGCGATTTTCTCGAAAACCAGCGCGACGACCGCGGTCGAACCATCAGAGTAATACGTTCGCAATGGGACGAGAAACGTGGATCAATGGTTGTCTGGTCGATCGGACGATTTTTTGGACCATCCCGGAGGACGGTGCCGGAGGACTTTGAAATATTTCGACGAGATTGGAGTTTTTCGCGATTTTCTCGAAAACCAGCGCGACGACCGCGGTCGAACCATCAGAGTAATACGTTCGCAATGGGACGAGAAACGTGGATCAATGGTTGTTTGGTCGATCGGACGATTTTTTCGGTGTTCTCGGACCACGGTGCCGGAGGACTTTGAAATCCGTCGGGACTTTGAAATATTTCGACGAGATTGGAGTTTTTCGCGATTTTCTCGAAAACCAGCGCGACGACCGCGGTCGAACCATCAGAGTAATACGTTCGCAATGGGACGAGAAACGTGGATCAATGGTTGTCTGGTCGATCGGACGATTTTTTGGACCATCCCGGAGGACGGTGCCGGAGGACTTTGAAATATTTCGACGAGATTGGAGTTTTTCGCGATTTTCTCGAAAACCAGCGCGACGACCGCGGTCGAACCATCAGAGTAATACGTTCGCAATGGGACGAGAAACGTGGATCAATGGTTGTCTGGTCGATCGGACGATTTTTTGGACCATCCCGGAGGACGGTGCCGGAGGACTTTGAAATATTTCGACGAGATTGGAGTTTTTCGCGATTTTCTCGAAAACCAGCGCGACGACCGCGGTCGAACCATCAGAGTAATACGTTCGCAATGGGACGAGAAACGTGGATCAATGGTTGTCTGGTCGATCGGACGATTTTTTGGACCATCCCGGAGGACGGTGCCGGAGGACTTTGAAATATTTCGACGAGATTGGAGTTTTTCGCGATTTTCTCGAAAACCAGCGCGACGACCGCGGTCGAACCATCAGAGTAATACGTTCGCAATGGGACGAGAAACGTGGATCAATGGTTGTTTGGTCGATCGGACGATTTTTTGGACCTTCCGGAGGACGGTGCCGGAGAACTCAACTTGAAGTTGAATCAGACTTGCACTTAAGGGGGTAGACACGTCACGTGACCTGGCCGATTCGGCAGGTCGGTATTACAGCAGGTTTTTTCTGCACAGAAATGGTAATACCGATAGATCGCCGATTGCCCGGTAAACGCGAGAGGGAGCTGTTTGCTATTTCCGTATTTTATTCTGAATCAGGAAAGAAATTCTCAGCTGTTGCGTTGTACTTATAAAAATTTAAACGGAAGTCGGCTGGTACTGCAAACGTAGAAAATTCATTGTACATTTTAATTACTTGAAATGTGCTTATGCTACAATATTCTACGTTAGCAGTAAGGAATTATAAGTGAAAAGGAAAAATAGATGAGGGGATGTCCTCAGAAAATGAAGTTTGTTAGGTTAAACATTTATTTACTAGCAAAGCACCGAAACAGAACATGAAATACACTTATTACACGTCCTATGCAGAAAGCAGTTATGAACAAACATTATATTTAAAATTGTAAGGAATCGATTGACGTCACTTTTGCAAAGATCTGATTAGAAATTGCAGAACTTCAGATTCGTCACTGCTTAGCGTGCAACATTGTATAGTCCCGCTGGTTTCGAGCGTCGAAGCCCACGAAACTCAGCGAGACACATGATTGTTGGCGAGCATTGCGTTTGACGACTCTAGCTAGAGAATCATCCCGTATAAATGCTAAGAAACGATAGTGTGAAGCGGCGTGCGGTTCAACTGCACATTGACAATATCGTAGATTCTAGGGCCTACAATATTAGCTCCGTAATACGATGTTCTTCACCAGAGCACTGTATTACTGATGAAAATGATGCCAAACATGGAGCAATTCGGCCTATTTTTAGTGAACGTAGTGTGTGTGTGTGTGTCCTAATCATGTATTCATAAGAAAAAATAGATCGAATTGCTTCGCAACTCGACTTATTTTCGTGGACATAAACTCACCAATCCATCGGTGGTAACACTCTTATCAAGGTGTAATGAGAAATATGAACATATTCATATTCAGTACTGGATGACTCAAGTCGCCGTCGACTGAGGGCTCTAATAAATGTGCATTTATTTGGGAAACCAAAGCCGCGTCACTCGTGACACCTATTCGCGAACAGATATATGTATGTACGAGAAGAAGCAATGCAATTTCCCGATGACTTGAAGCAACATTTCAATAGGTAAATGCATGAAACTCTGGGATCAGGAATTCCCAACCAAGATGATGCATATGTAAGAACTGGCGAAATTCAACAATAGTTTGTCATCTAAATTTTACAATTAAAGTCTTTATTTGACGCGAATATGTAAAGTTTGTCAGAAAAGTTTTTCTCGATTTGAGTTCTATAGAAGGTTGACTTTCCTTCGCCATGCAAAGTCCTCTCTTGTCCTTCACGCTGGCAATAATGCAAGTCGCTCAGTTTCGTGGGTTTCGACGCTCGAATTCAGCGGGGCCACACAATGTTACGCACTAAGCAGTGACAAATCGTCAGTTCTGCATTTTTAATCAGATCTTTGCGAAAGTGACGTGAATCGATTTGTCACGTTTTCTCGATCAAATTGGCCCCAAAAATGATATTATTCGGACCATAATTAAGGTAATTACGCGAAAATTTGTTTGCAGAATTGGAAGCCCGTTTCGTTAAAAATAGTCTGATTTAAATTATTTTCTGTCAATTTAATCGGTTGAATGCCAGGAATCCATTTGTGTCACTTTCATATTGATACGATGATAAAAAAAACAAATTGTGTTCCTATATAATCGATGACACATCGCCGAGCAACGGCGATCTCGTGCGACTCGGGCAACAAAGGTTCTCGTCGGTTATTCGAGCATCTACGATCGTTACGGGCTCGGTTTCGTGTACACGACAATACGGACTTTTCGCTATCCCCACCACTTCTGTCTCACTCTTGTCCGCCGAAGGCGAGCGCGAGATGGCAAGAGAGCGAGCGAAGGCACTGACAGCGAGCGAGGACAGTACGAGATAGACGACGCGTTGATATTTTGTCTCGCTCCGTTTTTCGGACGCCTGACACTCCGTCCTTTGTGTGCGTGACGGGCGTATGCGATGGTTGCAAGCGCTTACGGTGAGCACGGGACCCGCTTCGCAAAATCTTGACGCAGGCCAGGCATAAGTCTTTTTTGCGCCCTAGGCGAACTTGTCAAATTGCGCCCTTTATTACATTACATTTATTTGAGATTATTTATGACTTTACTCTGTAAAATTAGGCAACTGCTAGGGCGTAAGATTGACAAGAGGCGCAAAATGGCCTTTTCATTGTTGACATTGTTGAAAATAAATTTTTAAATAAAATACTACAAATTATATTACAACGGTTTTAAACTACGAGTAAAAGTTTAGAGTAAGGTCATGAAGAAGCTGAATTAAATGTTTTATAATAAATGGCGGAATTTGGCAAGCTCGATTATGTCGCAAAAAAGACTCGTGCCGTGCCTGGCTATCTGACCGTGGCGCGCATGCGTCGAACAGTCACGATTCCATCTGAGCGCTCGCGCCCGTCGTGCACGCAAAGCGTTCCATCCCGCTCCCCCTTTCGGCCAGAAAGAAGCGAGAAACTCAGCCTCGGAATTGGGCTTCATTCATGATACGGGCTCAACGCCGGTCCCGACCAGCGAGCGGCTAACGAGACTTTACATTTACATTCAGATATATTGGCCGGTGCGTTTCGTAACGCGTATTCTCCCACCATAGGTACCGCTTGCCTGCCTCGGTGCTCCTGTTTGCAACGTTTTCTGACTCGCTCTCGTTCCATCTCATTCTCGCCTTCGCAGAACAAGAGTGAGCCAGGTGATGGGGTTAGCGCCAAGCTTCTAGTGTGTATAGGCCAAACCGAGTTGTCAGCATAGAAATACACATCAGAATAGGTGTGCCTTAGCTCCGAAAAAATTCAGGAGCTTTATTGGTCTGAACATTGATTCTTTCTCGATAGCTTCATCTCGTATTGGGCATAACAGCCACACGGCTACGTTCAGACGGAGCCGAGCAGCATTCCCGTTACCCCACCATACTCCTCGATCGCTGTTCGCGAAAACGAATTGACCGGCCAATATATCTGAATACGACCTTAGGATAAAGAGATTGGAGACTTTTCCTTGTTGTATGTTATATACAATAGTCGGAAGAATAATAATAAGAGCAATAATTGCAAATAATTGCTGTAACTTCCACATTCTGAAAATATGATATCAGTAAATCAATATTTCCAGTATTAGTAAAAAAGTTCCAATCTCTTTTTTTATTTTAAATAATGTGGCCATATAATTATAACATAAATTCGACAGCGATTTCAAGTGATGTATGTGTTACACTAAAAGCGTTAATTTAGTAAATGTACACAGTTCCCAACAGTTATATGCCTAAAATGCATATAACCTAACCTACAATCGTCCGAAAATTCATACATTGACTGCATCACGCTTTTACTGTGGCTTGTGTATCCAGCTAACGCTTCAGTTTTGCTATGATTCCACGTCGGCTGTCCTCCCGAGTAGGCGCCATCTCGTGTACACTAGCTGAACTAAATTTGACACGTGACTTGCTCTGTATTATCGCCAATATGGCGGAACTCGTATTTGGGACTGCAGTCACGATTTTTCACTATTCGTCCTTATATGAGCAAATTTGGAGCTGGTTTAGGACTCATTCGAAAGAGGAAGGTTCAATGCAGAGCGCTCTTCTCACCGTTTCAGTCACAAAGCTCTTTTAGTGACCTAAAAATACTTGGATTCTGCGGGTGTATTTTGTTGACTTTTGCTCTACTTTGGACACTCATATTATTAGATATCAACACAATCTCGTTGAATCATGAGAAGAGCGCTATGCATTGAACCTTCCTCTTTCGAATGAGTCCTAACCCAGCCCAAAATCTGCTCATATAAGGACGAATGATGAAAAATCCCAACCCCCTGTTTCGGGCCAGATTGTGTCGGTATACAGCGCGCTGCATTACCCGTGTCTACCCCCTTAATAGCAAGGTGGACTGATACACATGGTCTAAGTCTTAACCCGTCTAAAACATCCCTACTGCTAGTAGGGTCTAATCCCCTTCTAGCGCAGTTAAATTCTTTTAAAATTCACTTCAATGATAGCGTTAACCAGCGCGACGACCGCGGTCGAACCATCAGAGTAATACGTTCGCAATGGGACGAGAAACGTGGATCAATGGTTGTTTGGTCGATCGGACGATTTTTTCGGTGTTCTCGGACCACGGTGCCGGAGGACTTTGAAATCCGTCGGGACTTTGAAATATTTCGACGAGATTGGAGTTTTTCGCGATTTTCTCGAAAACCAGCGCGACGACCGCGGTCGAACCATCAGAGTAATACGTTCGCAATGGGACGAGAAACGTGGATCAATGGTTGTCTGGTCGATCGGACGATTTTTTGGACCATCCCGGAGGACGGTGCCGGAGGACTTTGAAATATTTCGACGAGATTGGAGTTTTTCGCGATTTTCTCGAAAACCAGCGCGACGACCGCGGTCGAACCATCAGAGTAATACGTTCGCAATGGGACGAGAAACGTGGATCAATGGTTGTCTGGTCGATCGGACGATTTTTTGGACCATCCCGGAGGACGGTGCCGGAGGACTTTGAAATATTTCGACGAGATTGGAGTTTTTCGCGATTTTCTCGAAAACCAGCGCGACGACCGCGGTCGAACCATCAGAGTAATACGTTCGCAATGGGACGAGAAACGTGGATCAATGGTTGTCTGGTCGATCGGACGATTTTTTGGACCATCCCGGAGGACGGTGCCGGAGGACTTTGAAATATTTCGACGAGATTGGAGTTTTTCGCGATTTTCTCGAAAACCAGCGCGACGACCGCGGTCGAACCATCAGAGTAATACGTTCGCAATGGGACGAGAAACGTGGATCAATGGTTGTCTGGTCGATCGGACGATTTTTTGGACCATCCCGGAGGACGGTGCCGGAGGACTTTGAAATATTTCGACGAGATTGGAGTTTTTCGCGATTTTCTCGAAAACCAGCGCGACGACCGCGGTCGAACCATCAGAGTAATACGTTCGCAATGGGACGAGAAACGTGGATCAATGGTTGTTTGGTCGATCGGACGATTTTTTGGACCTTCCGGAGGACGGTGCCGGAGAACTCAACTTGAAGTTGAATCAGACTTGCACTTAATAGCAAGGTGGACTGATACACATGGTCTAAGTCTTAACCCGTCTAAAACATCCCTACTGCTAGTAGGGTCTAATCCCCTTCTAGCGCAGTTAAATTCTTTTAAAATTCACTTCAATGATAGCGTTAACCAGCGCGACGACCGCGGTCGAACCATCAGAGTAATACGTTCGCAATGGGACGAGAAACGTGGATCAATGGTTGTTTGGTCGATCGGACGATTTTTTCGGTGTTCTCGGACCACGGTGCCGGAGGACTTTGAAATCCGTCGGGACTTTGAAATATTTCGACGAGATTGGAGTTTTTCGCGATTTTCTCGAAAACCAGCGCGACGACCGCGGTCGAACCATCAGAGTAATACGTTCGCAATGGGACGAGAAACGTGGATCAATGGTTGTCTGGTCGATCGGACGATTTTTTGGACCATCCCGGAGGACGGTGCCGGAGGACTTTGAAATATTTCGACGAGATTGGAGTTTTTCGCGATTTTCTCGAAAACCAGCGCGACGACCGCGGTCGAACCATCAGAGTAATACGTTCGCAATGGGACGAGAAACGTGGATCAATGGTTGTCTGGTCGATCGGACGATTTTTTGGACCATCCCGGAGGACGGTGCCGGAGGACTTTGAAATATTTCGACGAGATTGGAGTTTTTCGCGATTTTCTCGAAAACCAGCGCGACGACCGCGGTCGAACCATCAGAGTAATACGTTCGCAATGGGACGAGAAACGTGGATCAATGGTTGTCTGGTCGATCGGACGATTTTTTGGACCATCCCGGAGGACGGTGCCGGAGGACTTTGAAATATTTCGACGAGATTGGAGTTTTTCGCGATTTTCTCGAAAACCAGCGCGACGACCGCGGTCGAACCATCAGAGTAATACGTTCGCAATGGGACGAGAAACGTGGATCAATGGTTGTTTGGTCGATCGGACGATTTTTTCGGTGTTCTCGGACCACGGTGCCGGAGGACTTTGAAATCCGTCGGGACTTTGAAATATTTCGACGAGATTGGAGTTTTTCGCGATTTTCTCGAAAACCAGCGCGACGACCGCGGTCGAACCATCAGAGTAATACGTTCGCAATGGGACGAGAAACGTGGATCAATGGTTGTCTGGTCGATCGGACGATTTTTTCGGTGTTCTCGGACCACGGTGCCGGAGGACTTTGAAATCCGTCGGGACTTTGAAATATTTCGACGAGATTGGAGTTTTTCGCGATTTTCTCGAAAACCAGCGCGACGACCGCGGTAGAACCATCAGAGTAATACGTTCGCAATGGGACGAGAAACGTGGATCAATGGTTGTCTGGTCGATCGGACGATTTTTTGGACCATCCCGGAGGACGGTGCCGGAGGACTTTGAAATATTTCGACGAGATTGGAGTTTTTCGCGATTTTCTCGAAAACCAGCGCGACGACCGCGGTCGAACCATCAGAGTAATACGTTCGCAATGGGACGAGAAACGTGGATCAATGGTTGTTTGGTCGATCGGACGATTTTTTCGGTGTTCTCGGACCACGGTGCCGGAGGACTTTGAAATCCGTCGGGACTTTGAAATATTTCGACGAGATTGGAGTTTTTCGCGATTTTCTCGAAAACCAGCGCGACGACCGCGGTCGAACCATCAGAGTAATACGTTCGCAATGGGACGAGAAACGTGGATCAATGGTTGTCTGGTCGATCGGACGATTTTTTGGACCATCCCGGAGGACGGTGCCGGAGGACTTTGAAATATTTCGACGAGATTGGAGTTTTTCGCGATTTTCTCGAAAACCAGCGCGACGACCGCGGTCGAACCATCAGAGTAATACGTTCGCAATGGGACGAGAAACGTGGATCAATGGTTGTTTGGTCGATCGGACGATTTTTTCGGTGTTCTCGGACCACGGTGCCGGAGGACTTTGAAATCCGTCGGGACTTTGAAATATTTCGACGAGATTGGAGTTTTTCGCGATTTTCTCGAAAACCAGCGCGACGACCGCGGTCGAACCATCAGAGTAATACGTTCGCAATGGGACGAGAAACGTGGATCAATGGTTGTCTGGTCGATCGGACGATTTTTTGGACCATCCCGGAGGACGGTGCCGGAGGACTTTGAAATATTTCGACGAGATTGGAGTTTTTCGCGATTTTCTCGAAAACCAGCGCGACGACCGCGGTCGAACCATCAGAGTAATACGTTCGCAATGGGACGAGAAACGTGGATCAATGGTTGTCTGGTCGATCGGACGATTTTTTGGACCATCCCGGAGGACGGTGCCGGAGGACTTTGAAATATTTCGACGAGATTGGAGTTTTTCGCGATTTTCTCGAAAACCAGCGCGACGACCGCGGTCGAACCATCAGAGTAATACGTTCGCAATGGGACGAGAAACGTGGATCAATGGTTGTCTGGTCGATCGGACGATTTTTTGGACCATCCCGGAGGACGGTGCCGGAGGACTTTGAAATATTTCGACGAGATTGGAGTTTTTCGCGATTTTCTCGAAAACCAGCGCGACGACCGCGGTCGAACCATCAGAGTAATACGTTCGCAATGGGACGAGAAACGTGGATCAATGGTTGTTTGGTCGATCGGACGATTTTTTCGGTGTTCTCGGACCACGGTGCCGGAGGACTTTGAAATCCGTCGGGACTTTGAAATATTTCGACGAGATTGGAGTTTTTCGCGATTTTCTCGAAAACCAGCGCGACGACCGCGGTCGAACCATCAGAGTAATACGTTCGCAATGGGACGAGAAACGTGGATCAATGGTTGTCTGGTCGATCGGACGATTTTTTCGGTGTTCTCGGACCACGGTGCCGGAGGACTTTGAAATCCGTCGGGACTTTGAAATATTTCGACGAGATTGGAGTTTTTCGCGATTTTCTCGAAAACCAGCGCGACGACCGCGGTAGAACCATCAGAGTAATACGTTCGCAATGGGACGAGAAACGTGGATCAATGGTTGTCTGGTCGATCGGACGATTTTTTGGACCATCCCGGAGGACGGTGCCGGAGGACTTTGAAATATTTCGACGAGATTGGAGTTTTTCGCGATTTTCTCGAAAACCAGCGCGACGACCGCGGTCGAACCATCAGAGTAATACGTTCGCAATGGGACGAGAAACGTGGATCAATGGTTGTTTGGTCGATCGGACGATTTTTTCGGTGTTCTCGGACCACGGTGCCGGAGGACTTTGAAATCCGTCGGGACTTTGAAATATTTCGACGAGATTGGAGTTTTTCGCGATTTTCTCGAAAACCAGCGCGACGACCGCGGTCGAACCATCAGAGTAATACGTTCGCAATGGGACGAGAAACGTGGATCAATGGTTGTCTGGTCGATCGGACGATTTTTTGGACCATCCCGGAGGACGGTGCCGGAGGACTTTGAAATATTTCGACGAGATTGGAGTTTTTCGCGATTTTCTCGAAAACCAGCGCGACGACCGCGGTCGAACCATCAGAGTAATACGTTCGCAATGGGACGAGAAACGTGGATCAATGGTTGTTTGGTCGATCGGACGATTTTTTCGGTGTTCTCGGACCACGGTGCCGGAGGACTTTGAAATCCGTCGGGACTTTGAAATATTTCGACGAGATTGGAGTTTTTCGCGATTTTCTCGAAAACCAGCGCGACGACCGCGGTCGAACCATCAGAGTAATACGTTCGCAATGGGACGAGAAACGTGGATCAATGGTTGTCTGGTCGATCGGACGATTTTTTGGACCATCCCGGAGGACGGTGCCGGAGGACTTTGAAATATTTCGACGAGATTGGAGTTTTTCGCGATTTTCTCGAAAACCAGCGCGACGACCGCGGTCGAACCATCAGAGTAATACGTTCGCAATGGGACGAGAAACGTGGATCAATGGTTGTCTGGTCGATCGGACGATTTTTTGGACCATCCCGGAGGACGGTGCCGGAGGACTTTGAAATATTTCGACGAGATTGGAGTTTTTCGCGATTTTCTCGAAAACCAGCGCGACGACCGCGGTCGAACCATCAGAGTAATACGTTCGCAATGGGACGAGAAACGTGGATCAATGGTTGTCTGGTCGATCGGACGATTTTTTGGACCATCCCGGAGGACGGTGCCGGAGGACTTTGAAATATTTCGACGAGATTGGAGTTTTTCGCGATTTTCTCGAAAACCAGCGCGACGACCGCGGTCGAACCATCAGAGTAATACGTTCGCAATGGGACGAGAAACGTGGATCAATGGTTGTTTGGTCGATCGGACGATTTTTTGGACCTTCCGGAGGACGGTGCCGGAGAACTCAACTTGAAGTTGAATCAGACTTGCACTTAAGGGGGTAGACACGTCACGTGACCTGGCCGATTCGGCAGGTCGGTATTACAGCAGGTTTTTTCTGCACAGAAATGGTAATACCGATAGATCGCCGATTGCCCGGTAAACGCGAGAGGGAGCTGTTTGCTATTTCCGTATTTTATTCTGAATCAGGAAAGAAATTCTCAGCTGTTGCGTTGTACTTATAAAAATTTAAACGGAAGTCGGCTGGTACTGCAAACGTAGAAAATTCATTGTACATTTTAATTACTTGAAATGTGCTTATGCTACAATATTCTACGTTAGCAGTAAGGAATTATAAGTGAAAAGGAAAAATAGATGAGGGGATGTCCTCAGAAAATGAAGTTTGTTAGGTTAAACATTTATTTACTAGCAAAGCACCGAAACAGAACATGAAATACACTTATTACACGTCCTATGCAGAAAGCAGTTATGAACAAACATTATATTTAAAATTGTAAGGAATCGATTGACGTCACTTTTGCAAAGATCTGATTAGAAATTGCAGAACTTCAGATTCGTCACTGCTTAGCGTGCAACATTGTATAGTCCCGCTGGTTTCGAGCGTCGAAGCCCACGAAACTCAGCGAGACACATGATTGTTGGCGAGCATTGCGTTTGACGACTCTAGCTAGAGAATCATCCCGTATAAATGCTAAGAAACGATAGTGTGAAGCGGCGTGCGGTTCAACTGCACATTGACAATATCGTAGATTCTAGGGCCTACAATATTAGCTCCGTAATACGATGTTCTTCACCAGAGCACTGTATTACTGATGAAAATGATGCCAAACATGGAGCAATTCGGCCTATTTTTAGTGAACGTAGTGTGTGTGTGTGTGTCCTAATCATGTATTCATAAGAAAAAATAGATCGAATTGCTTCGCAACTCGACTTATTTTCGTGGACATAAACTCACCAATCCATCGGTGGTAACACTCTTATCAAGGTGTAATGAGAAATATGAACATATTCATATTCAGTACTGGATGACTCAAGTCGCCGTCGACTGAGGGCTCTAATAAATGTGCATTTATTTGGGAAACCAAAGCCGCGTCACTCGTGACACCTATTCGCGAACAGATATATGTATGTACGAGAAGAAGCAATGCAATTTCCCGATGACTTGAAGCAACATTTCAATAGGTAAATGCATGAAACTCTGGGATCAGGAATTCCCAACCAAGATGATGCATATGTAAGAACTGGCGAAATTCAACAATAGTTTGTCATCTAAATTTTACAATTAAAGTCTTTATTTGACGCGAATATGTAAAGTTTGTCAGAAAAGTTTTTCTCGATTTGAGTTCTATAGAAGGTTGACTTTCCTTCGCCATGCAAAGTCCTCTCTTGTCCTTCACGCTGGCAATAATGCAAGTCGCTCAGTTTCGTGGGTTTCGACGCTCGAATTCAGCGGGGCCACACAATGTTACGCACTAAGCAGTGACAAATCGTCAGTTCTGCATTTTTAATCAGATCTTTGCGAAAGTGACGTGAATCGATTTGTCACGTTTTCTCGATCAAATTGGCCCCAAAAATGATATTATTCGGACCATAATTAAGGTAATTACGCGAAAATTTGTTTGCAGAATTGGAAGCCCGTTTCGTTAAAAATAGTCTGATTTAAATTATTTTCTGTCAATTTAATCGGTTGAATGCCAGGAATCCATTTGTGTCACTTTCATATTGATACGATGATAAAAAAAACAAATTGTGTTCCTATATAATCGATGACACATCGCCGAGCAACGGCGATCTCGTGCGACTCGGGCAACAAAGGTTCTCGTCGGTTATTCGAGCATCTACGATCGTTACGGGCTCGGTTTCGTGTACACGACAATACGGACTTTTCGCTATCCCCACCACTTCTGTCTCACTCTTGTCCGCCGAAGGCGAGCGCGAGATGGCAAGAGAGCGAGCGAAGGCACTGACAGCGAGCGAGGACAGTACGAGATAGACGACGCGTTGATATTTTGTCTCGCTCCGTTTTTCGGACGCCTGACACTCCGTCCTTTGTGTGCGTGACGGGCGTATGCGATGGTTGCAAGCGCTTACGGTGAGCACGGGACCCGCTTCGCAAAATCTTGACGCAGGCCAGGCATAAGTCTTTTTTGCGCCCTAGGCGAACTTGTCAAATTGCGCCCTTTATTACATTACATTTATTTGAGATTATTTATGACTTTACTCTGTAAAATTAGGCAACTGCTAGGGCGTAAGATTGACAAGAGGCGCAAAATGGCCTTTTCATTGTTGACATTGTTGAAAATAAATTTTTAAATAAAATACTACAAATTATATTACAACGGTTTTAAACTACGAGTAAAAGTTTAGAGTAAGGTCATGAAGAAGCTGAATTAAATGTTTTATAATAAATGGCGGAATTTGGCAAGCTCGATTATGTCGCAAAAAAGACTCGTGCCGTGCCTGGCTATCTGACCGTGGCGCGCATGCGTCGAACAGTCACGATTCCATCTGAGCGCTCGCGCCCGTCGTGCACGCAAAGCGTTCCATCCCGCTCCCCCTTTCGGCCAGAAAGAAGCGAGAAACTCAGCCTCGGAATTGGGCTTCATTCATGATACGGGCTCAACGCCGGTCCCGACCAGCGAGCGGCTAACGAGACTTTACATTTACATTCAGATATATTGGCCGGTGCGTTTCGTAACGCGTATTCTCCCACCATAGGTACCGCTTGCCTGCCTCGGTGCTCCTGTTTGCAACGTTTTCTGACTCGCTCTCGTTCCATCTCATTCTCGCCTTCGCAGAACAAGAGTGAGCCAGGTGATGGGGTTAGCGCCAAGCTTCTAGTGTGTATAGGCCAAACCGAGTTGTCAGCATAGAAATACACATCAGAATAGGTGTGCCTTAGCTCCGAAAAAATTCAGGAGCTTTATTGGTCTGAACATTGATTCTTTCTCGATAGCTTCATCTCGTATTGGGCATAACAGCCACACGGCTACGTTCAGACGGAGCCGAGCAGCATTCCCGTTACCCCACCATACTCCTCGATCGCTGTTCGCGAAAACGAATTGACCGGCCAATATATCTGAATACGACCTTAGGATAAAGAGATTGGAGACTTTTCCTTGTTGTATGTTATATACAATAGTCGGAAGAATAATAATAAGAGCAATAATTGCAAATAATTGCTGTAACTTCCACATTCTGAAAATATGATATCAGTAAATCAATATTTCCAGTATTAGTAAAAAAGTTCCAATCTCTTTTTTTATTTTAAATAATGTGGCCATATAATTATAACATAAATTCGACAGCGATTTCAAGTGATGTATGTGTTACACTAAAAGCGTTAATTTAGTAAATGTACACAGTTCCCAACAGTTATATGCCTAAAATGCATATAACCTAACCTACAATCGTCCGAAAATTCATACATTGACTGCATCACGCTTTTACTGTGGCTTGTGTATCCAGCTAACGCTTCAGTTTTGCTATGATTCCACGTCGGCTGTCCTCCCGAGTAGGCGCCATCTCGTGTACACTAGCTGAACTAAATTTGACACGTGACTTGCTCTGTATTATCGCCAATATGGCGGAACTCGTATTTGGGACTGCAGTCACGATTTTTCACTATTCGTCCTTATATGAGCAAATTTGGAGCTGGTTTAGGACTCATTCGAAAGAGGAAGGTTCAATGCAGAGCGCTCTTCTCACCGTTTCAGTCACAAAGCTCTTTTAGTGACCTAAAAATACTTGGATTCTGCGGGTGTATTTTGTTGACTTTTGCTCTACTTTGGACACTCATATTATTAGATATCAACACAATCTCGTTGAATCATGAGAAGAGCGCTATGCATTGAACCTTCCTCTTTCGAATGAGTCCTAACCCAGCCCAAAATCTGCTCATATAAGGACGAATGATGAAAAATCCCAACCCCCTGTTTCGGGCCAGATTGTGTCGGTATACAGCGCGCTGCATTACCCGTGTCTACCCCCTTAATAGCAAGGTGGACTGATACACATGGTCTAAGTCTTAACCCGTCTAAAACATCCCTACTGCTAGTAGGGTCTAATCCCCTTCTAGCGCAGTTAAATTCTTTTAAAATTCACTTCAATGATAGCGTTAACCAGCGCGACGACCGCGGTCGAACCATCAGAGTAATACGTTCGCAATGGGACGAGAAACGTGGATCAATGGTTGTTTGGTCGATCGGACGATTTTTTCGGTGTTCTCGGACCACGGTGCCGGAGGACTTTGAAATCCGTCGGGACTTTGAAATATTTCGACGAGATTGGAGTTTTTCGCGATTTTCTCGAAAACCAGCGCGACGACCGCGGTCGAACCATCAGAGTAATACGTTCGCAATGGGACGAGAAACGTGGATCAATGGTTGTCTGGTCGATCGGACGATTTTTTGGACCATCCCGGAGGACGGTGCCGGAGGACTTTGAAATATTTCGACGAGATTGGAGTTTTTCGCGATTTTCTCGAAAACCAGCGCGACGACCGCGGTCGAACCATCAGAGTAATACGTTCGCAATGGGACGAGAAACGTGGATCAATGGTTGTCTGGTCGATCGGACGATTTTTTGGACCATCCCGGAGGACGGTGCCGGAGGACTTTGAAATATTTCGACGAGATTGGAGTTTTTCGCGATTTTCTCGAAAACCAGCGCGACGACCGCGGTCGAACCATCAGAGTAATACGTTCGCAATGGGACGAGAAACGTGGATCAATGGTTGTCTGGTCGATCGGACGATTTTTTGGACCATCCCGGAGGACGGTGCCGGAGGACTTTGAAATATTTCGACGAGATTGGAGTTTTTCGCGATTTTCTCGAAAACCAGCGCGACGACCGCGGTCGAACCATCAGAGTAATACGTTCGCAATGGGACGAGAAACGTGGATCAATGGTTGTCTGGTCGATCGGACGATTTTTTGGACCATCCCGGAGGACGGTGCCGGAGGACTTTGAAATATTTCGACGAGATTGGAGTTTTTCGCGATTTTCTCGAAAACCAGCGCGACGACCGCGGTCGAACCATCAGAGTAATACGTTCGCAATGGGACGAGAAACGTGGATCAATGGTTGTCTGGTCGATCGGACGATTTTTTGGACCTTCCGGAGGACGGTGCCGGAGGACTTTGAAATATTTCGACGAGATTGGAGTTTTTCGCGATTTTCTCGAAAACCAGCGCGACGACCGCGGTCGAACCATCAGAGTAATACGTTCGCAATGGGACGAGAAACGTGGATCAATGGTTGTCTGGTCGATCGGACGATTTTTTGGACCATCCCGGAGGACGGTGCCGGAGGACTTTGAAATATTTCGACGAGATTGGAGTTTTTCGCGATTTTCTCGAAAACCAGCGCGACGACCGCGGTCGAACCATCAGAGTAATACGTTCGCAATGGGACGAGAAACGTGGATCAATGGTTGTTTGGTCGATCGGACGATTTTTTCGGTGTTCTCGGACCACGGTGCCGGAGGACTTTGAAATCCGTCGGGACTTTGAAATATTTCGACGAGATTGGAGTTTTTCGCGATTTTCTCGAAAACCAGCGCGACGACCGCGGTCGAACCATCAGAGTAATACGTTCGCAATGGGACGAGAAACGTGGATCAATGGTTGTCTGGTCGATCGGACGATTTTTTCGGTGTTCTCGGACCACGGTGCCGGAGGACTTTGAAATCCGTCGGGACTTTGAAATATTTCGACGAGATTGGAGTTTTTCGCGATTTTCTCGAAAACCAGCGCGACGACCGCGGTAGAACCATCAGAGTAATACGTTCGCAATGGGACGAGAAACGTGGATCAATGGTTGTCTGGTCGATCGGACGATTTTTTGGACCATCCCGGAGGACGGTGCCGGAGGACTTTGAAATATTTCGACGAGATTGGAGTTTTTCGCGATTTTCTCGAAAACCAGCGCGACGACCGCGGTCGAACCATCAGAGTAATACGTTCGCAATGGGACGAGAAACGTGGATCAATGGTTGTTTGGTCGATCGGACGATTTTTTCGGTGTTCTCGGACCACGGTGCCGGAGGACTTTGAAATCCGTCGGGACTTTGAAATATTTCGACGAGATTGGAGTTTTTCGCGATTTTCTCGAAAACCAGCGCGACGACCGCGGTCGAACCATCAGAGTAATACGTTCGCAATGGGACGAGAAACGTGGATCAATGGTTGTCTGGTCGATCGGACGATTTTTTGGACCATCCCGGAGGACGGTGCCGGAGGACTTTGAAATATTTCGACGAGATTGGAGTTTTTCGCGATTTTCTCGAAAACCAGCGCGACGACCGCGGTCGAACCATCAGAGTAATACGTTCGCAATGGGACGAGAAACGTGGATCAATGGTTGTTTGGTCGATCGGACGATTTTTTCGGTGTTCTCGGACCACGGTGCCGGAGGACTTTGAAATCCGTCGGGACTTTGAAATATTTCGACGAGATTGGAGTTTTTCGCGATTTTCTCGAAAACCAGCGCGACGACCGCGGTCGAACCATCAGAGTAATACGTTCGCAATGGGACGAGAAACGTGGATCAATGGTTGTCTGGTCGATCGGACGATTTTTTGGACCATCCCGGAGGACGGTGCCGGAGGACTTTGAAATATTTCGACGAGATTGGAGTTTTTCGCGATTTTCTCGAAAACCAGCGCGACGACCGCGGTCGAACCATCAGAGTAATACGTTCGCAATGGGACGAGAAACGTGGATCAATGGTTGTCTGGTCGATCGGACGATTTTTTGGACCATCCCGGAGGACGGTGCCGGAGGACTTTGAAATATTTCGACGAGATTGGAGTTTTTCGCGATTTTCTCGAAAACCAGCGCGACGACCGCGGTCGAACCATCAGAGTAATACGTTCGCAATGGGACGAGAAACGTGGATCAATGGTTGTCTGGTCGATCGGACGATTTTTTGGACCATCCCGGAGGACGGTGCCGGAGGACTTTGAAATATTTCGACGAGATTGGAGTTTTTCGCGATTTTCTCGAAAACCAGCGCGACGACCGCGGTCGAACCATCAGAGTAATACGTTCGCAATGGGACGAGAAACGTGGATCAATGGTTGTTTGGTCGATCGGACGATTTTTTCGGTGTTCTCGGACCACGGTGCCGGAGGACTTTGAAATCCGTCGGGACTTTGAAATATTTCGACGAGATTGGAGTTTTTCGCGATTTTCTCGAAAACCAGCGCGACGACCGCGGTCGAACCATCAGAGTAATACGTTCGCAATGGGACGAGAAACGTGGATCAATGGTTGTCTGGTCGATCGGACGATTTTTTCGGTGTTCTCGGACCACGGTGCCGGAGGACTTTGAAATCCGTCGGGACTTTGAAATATTTCGACGAGATTGGAGTTTTTCGCGATTTTCTCGAAAACCAGCGCGACGACCGCGGTAGAACCATCAGAGTAATACGTTCGCAATGGGACGAGAAACGTGGATCAATGGTTGTCTGGTCGATCGGACGATTTTTTGGACCATCCCGGAGGACGGTGCCGGAGGACTTTGAAATATTTCGACGAGATTGGAGTTTTTCGCGATTTTCTCGAAAACCAGCGCGACGACCGCGGTCGAACCATCAGAGTAATACGTTCGCAATGGGACGAGAAACGTGGATCAATGGTTGTTTGGTCGATCGGACGATTTTTTCGGTGTTCTCGGACCACGGTGCCGGAGGACTTTGAAATCCGTCGGGACTTTGAAATATTTCGACGAGATTGGAGTTTTTCGCGATTTTCTCGAAAACCAGCGCGACGACCGCGGTCGAACCATCAGAGTAATACGTTCGCAATGGGACGAGAAACGTGGATCAATGGTTGTCTGGTCGATCGGACGATTTTTTGGACCATCCCGGAGGACGGTGCCGGAGGACTTTGAAATATTTCGACGAGATTGGAGTTTTTCGCGATTTTCTCGAAAACCAGCGCGACGACCGCGGTCGAACCATCAGAGTAATACGTTCGCAATGGGACGAGAAACGTGGATCAATGGTTGTTTGGTCGATCGGACGATTTTTTCGGTGTTCTCGGACCACGGTGCCGGAGGACTTTGAAATCCGTCGGGACTTTGAAATATTTCGACGAGATTGGAGTTTTTCGCGATTTTCTCGAAAACCAGCGCGACGACCGCGGTCGAACCATCAGAGTAATACGTTCGCAATGGGACGAGAAACGTGGATCAATGGTTGTCTGGTCGATCGGACGATTTTTTGGACCATCCCGGAGGACGGTGCCGGAGGACTTTGAAATATTTCGACGAGATTGGAGTTTTTCGCGATTTTCTCGAAAACCAGCGCGACGACCGCGGTCGAACCATCAGAGTAATACGTTCGCAATGGGACGAGAAACGTGGATCAATGGTTGTCTGGTCGATCGGACGATTTTTTGGACCATCCCGGAGGACGGTGCCGGAGGACTTTGAAATATTTCGACGAGATTGGAGTTTTTCGCGATTTTCTCGAAAACCAGCGCGACGACCGCGGTCGAACCATCAGAGTAATACGT
Source organism: Andrena trimmerana (assembly GCA_951215215.1). Classification (NCBI taxonomy): domain Eukaryota; kingdom Metazoa; phylum Arthropoda; class Insecta; order Hymenoptera; family Andrenidae; genus Andrena; species Andrena trimmerana. Next base: position 125,187 of record CATNUO010000013.1, read on the forward strand.
TCGCAATGGGACGAGAAACGTGGATCAATGGTTGTCTGGTCGATCGGACGATTTTTTGGACCATCCCGGAGGACGGTGCCGGAGGACTTTGAAATATTTCGACGAGATTGGAGTTTTTCGCGATTTTCTCGAAAACCAGCGCGACGACCGCGGTCGAACCATCAGAGTAATACGTTCGCAATGGGACGAGAAACGTGGATCAATGGTTGTTTGGTCGATCGGACGATTTTTTCGGTGTTCTCGGACCACGGTGCCGGAGGACTTTGAAATCCGTCGGGACTTTGAAATATTTCGACGAGATTGGAGTTTTTCGCGATTTTCTCGAAAACCAGCGCGACGACCGCGGTCGAACCATCAGAGTAATACGTTCGCAATGGGACGAGAAACGTGGATCAATGGTTGTCTGGTCGATCGGACGATTTTTTGGACCATCCCGGAGGACGGTGCCGGAGGACTTTGAAATATTTCGACGAGATTGGAGTTTTTCGCGATTTTCTCGAAAACCAGCGCGACGACCGCGGTCGAACCATCAGAGTAATACGTTCGCAATGGGACGAGAAACGTGGATCAATGGTTGTTTGGTCGATCGGACGATTTTTTGGACCTTCCGGAGGACGGTGCCGGAGAACTCAACTTGAAGTTGAATCAGACTTGCACTTAATAGCAAGGTGGACTGATACACATGGTCTAAGTCTTAACCCGTCTAAAACATCCCTACTGCTAGTAGGGTCTAATCCCCTTCTAGCGCAGTTAAATTCTTTTAAAATTCACTTCAATGATAGCGTTAACCAGCGCGACGACCGCGGTCGAACCATCAGAGTAATACGTTCGCAATGGGACGAGAAACGTGGATCAATGGTTGTTTGGTCGATCGGACGATTTTTTCGGTGTTCTCGGACCACGGTGCCGGAGGACTTTGAAATCCGTCGGGACTTTGAAATATTTCGACGAGATTGGAGTTTTTCGCGATTTTCTCGAAAACCAGCGCGACGACCGCGGTCGAACCATCAGAGTAATACGTTCGCAATGGGACGAGAAACGTGGATCAATGGTTGTCTGGTCGATCGGACGATTTTTTGGACCATCCCGGAGGACGGTGCCGGAGGACTTTGAAATATTTCGACGAGATTGGAGTTTTTCGCGATTTTCTCGAAAACCAGCGCGACGACCGCGGTCGAACCATCAGAGTAATACGTTCGCAATGGGACGAGAAACGTGGATCAATGGTTGTCTGGTCGATCGGACGATTTTTTGGACCATCCCGGAGGACGGTGCCGGAGGACTTTGAAATATTTCGACGAGATTGGAGTTTTTCGCGATTTTCTCGAAAACCAGCGCGACGACCGCGGTCGAACCATCAGAGTAATACGTTCGCAATGGGACGAGAAACGTGGATCAATGGTTGTCTGGTCGATCGGACGATTTTTTGGACCATCCCGGAGGACGGTGCCGGAGGACTTTGAAATATTTCGACGAGATTGGAGTTTTTCGCGATTTTCTCGAAAACCAGCGCGACGACCGCGGTCGAACCATCAGAGTAATACGTTCGCAATGGGACGAGAAACGTGGATCAATGGTTGTTTGGTCGATCGGACGATTTTTTGGACCTTCCGGAGGACGGTGCCGGAGAACTCAACTTGAAGTTGAATCAGACTTGCACTTAATAGCAAGGTGGACTGATACACATGGTCTAAGTCTTAACCCGTCTAAAACATCCCTACTGCTAGTAGGGTCTAATCCCCTTCTAGCGCAGTTAAATTCTTTTAAAATTCACTTCAATGATAGCGTTAACCAGCGCGACGACCGCGGTCGAACCATCAGAGTAATACGTTCGCAATGGGACGAGAAACGTGGATCAATGGTTGTTTGGTCGATCGGACGATTTTTTCGGTGTTCTCGGACCACGGTGCCGGAGGACTTTGAAATCCGTCGGGACTTTGAAATATTTCGACGAGATTGGAGTTTTTCGCGATTTTCTCGAAAACCAGCGCGACGACCGCGGTCGAACCATCAGAGTAATACGTTCGCAATGGGACGAGAAACGTGGATCAATGGTTGTCTGGTCGATCGGACGATTTTTTGGACCATCCCGGAGGACGGTGCCGGAGGACTTTGAAATATTTCGACGAGATTGGAGTTTTTCGCGATTTTCTCGAAAACCAGCGCGACGACCGCGGTCGAACCATCAGAGTAATACGTTCGCAATGGGACGAGAAACGTGGATCAATGGTTGTCTGGTCGATCGGACGATTTTTTGGACCATCCCGGAGGACGGTGCCGGAGGACTTTGAAATATTTCGACGAGATTGGAGTTTTTCGCGATTTTCTCGAAAACCAGCGCGACGACCGCGGTCGAACCATCAGAGTAATACGTTCGCAATGGGACGAGAAACGTGGATCAATGGTTGTCTGGTCGATCGGACGATTTTTTGGACCATCCCGGAGGACGGTGCCGGAGGACTTTGAAATATTTCGACGAGATTGGAGTTTTTCGCGATTTTCTCGAAAACCAGCGCGACGACCGCGGTCGAACCATCAGAGTAATACGTTCGCAATGGGACGAGAAACGTGGATCAATGGTTGTCTGGTCGATCGGACGATTTTTTGGACCATCCCGGAGGACGGTGCCGGAGGACTTTGAAATATTTCGACGAGATTGGAGTTTTTCGCGATTTTCTCGAAAACCAGCGCGACGACCGCGGTCGAACCATCAGAGTAATACGTTCGCAATGGGACGAGAAACGTGGATCAATGGTTGTCTGGTCGATCGGACGATTTTTTGGACCATCCCGGAGGACGGTGCCGGAGGACTTTGAAATATTTCGACGAGATTGGAGTTTTTCGCGATTTTCTCGAAAACCAGCGCGACGACCGCGGTCGAACCATCAGAGTAATACGTTCGCAATGGGACGAGAAACGTGGATCAATGGTTGTCTGGTCGATCGGACGATTTTTTGGACCATCCCGGAGGACGGTGCCGGAGGACTTTGAAATATTTCGACGAGATTGGAGTTTTTCGCGATTTTCTCGAAAACCAGCGCGACGACCGCGGTCGAACCATCAGAGTAATACGTTCGCAATGGGACGAGAAACGTGGATCAATGGTTGTCTGGTCGATCGGACGATTTTTTGGACCATCCCGGAGGACGGTGCCGGAGGACTTTGAAATATTTCGACGAGATTGGAGTTTTTCGCGATTTTCTCGAAAACCAGCGCGACGACCGCGGTCGAACCATCAGAGTAATACGTTCGCAATGGGACGAGAAACGTGGATCAATGGTTGTCTGGTCGATCGGACGATTTTTTGGACCATCCCGGAGGACGGTGCCGGAGGACTTTGAAATATTTCGACGAGATTGGAGTTTTTCGCGATTTTCTCGAAAACCAGCGCGACGACCGCGGTCGAACCATCAGAGTAATACGTTCGCAATGGGACGAGAAACGTGGATCAATGGTTGTCTGGTCGATCGGACGATTTTTTGGACCATCCCGGAGGACGGTGCCGGAGGACTTTGAAATATTTCGACGAGATTGGAGTTTTTCGCGATTTTCTCGAAAACCAGCGCGACGACCGCGGTCGAACCATCAGAGTAATACGTTCGCAATGGGACGAGAAACGTGGATCAATGGTTGTTTGGTCGATCGGACGATTTTTTCGGTGTTCTCGGACCACGGTGCCGGAGGACTTTGAAATCCGTCGGGACTTTGAAATATTTCGACGAGATTGGAGTTTTTCGCGATTTTCTCGAAAACCAGCGCGACGACCGCGGTCGAACCATCAGAGTAATACGTTCGCAATGGGACGAGAAACGTGGATCAATGGTTGTCTGGTCGATCGGACGATTTTTTGGACCATCCCGGAGGACGGTGCCGGAGGACTTTGAAATATTTCGACGAGATTGGAGTTTTTCGCGATTTTCTCGAAAACCAGCGCGACGACCGCGGTCGAACCATCAGAGTAATACGTTCGCAATGGGACGAGAAACGTGGATCAATGGTTGTCTGGTCGATCGGACGATTTTTTGGACCATCCCGGAGGACGGTGCCGGAGGACTTTGAAATATTTCGACGAGATTGGAGTTTTTCGCGATTTTCTCGAAAACCAGCGCGACGACCGCGGTCGAACCATCAGAGTAATACGTTCGCAATGGGACGAGAAACGTGGATCAATGGTTGTCTGGTCGATCGGACGATTTTTTGGACCATCCCGGAGGACGGTGCCGGAGGACTTTGAAATATTTCGACGAGATTGGAGTTTTTCGCGATTTTCTCGAAAACCAGCGCGACGACCGCGGTCGAACCATCAGAGTAATACGTTCGCAATGGGACGAGAAACGTGGATCAATGGTTGTTTGGTCGATCGGACGATTTTTTCGGTGTTCTCGGACCACGGTGCCGGAGGACTTTGAAATCCGTCGGGACTTTGAAATATTTCGACGAGATTGGAGTTTTTCGCGATTTTCTCGAAAACCAGCGCGACGACCGCGGTCGAACCATCAGAGTAATACGTTCGCAATGGGACGAGAAACGTGGATCAATGGTTGTCTGGTCGATCGGACGATTTTTTGGACCATCCCGGAGGACGGTGCCGGAGGACTTTGAAATATTTCGACGAGATTGGAGTTTTTCGCGATTTTCTCGAAAACCAGCGCGACGACCGCGGTCGAACCATCAGAGTAATACGTTCGCAATGGGACGAGAAACGTGGATCAATGGTTGTTTGGTCGATCGGACGATTTTTTCGGTGTTCTCGGACCACGGTGCCGGAGGACTTTGAAATCCGTCGGGACTTTGAAATATTTCGACGAGATTGGAGTTTTTCGCGATTTTCTCGAAAACCAGCGCGACGACCGCGGTCGAACCATCAGAGTAATACGTTCGCAATGGGACGAGAAACGTGGATCAATGGTTGTCTGGTCGATCGGACGATTTTTTGGACCATCCCGGAGGACGGTGCCGGAGGACTTTGAAATATTTCGACGAGATTGGAGTTTTTCGCGATTTTCTCGAAAACCAGCGCGACGACCGCGGTCGAACCATCAGAGTAATACGTTCGCAATGGGACGAGAAACGTGGATCAATGGTTGTCTGGTCGATCGGACGATTTTTTGGACCATCCCGGAGGACGGTGCCGGAGGACTTTGAAATATTTCGACGAGATTGGAGTTTTTCGCGATTTTCTCGAAAACCAGCGCGACGACCGCGGTCGAACCATCAGAGTAATACGTTCGCAATGGGACGAGAAACGTGGATCAATGGTTGTCTGGTCGATCGGACGATTTTTTGGACCATCCCGGAGGACGGTGCCGGAGGACTTTGAAATATTTCGACGAGATTGGAGTTTTTCGCGATTTTCTCGAAAACCAGCGCGACGACCGCGGTCGAACCATCAGAGTAATACGTTCGCAATGGGACGAGAAACGTGGATCAATGGTTGTCTGGTCGATCGGACGATTTTTTGGACCATCCCGGAGGACGGTGCCGGAGGACTTTGAAATATTTCGACGAGATTGGAGTTTTTCGCGATTTTCTCGAAAACCAGCGCGACGACCGCGGTCGAACCATCAGAGTAATACGTTCGCAATGGGACGAGAAACGTGGATCAATGGTTGTTTGGTCGATCGGACGATTTTTTGGACCTTCCGGAGGACGGTGCCGGAGAACTCAACTTGAAGTTGAATCAGACTTGCACTTAATAGCAAGGTGGACTGATACACATGGTCTAAGTCTTAACCCGTCTAAAACATCCCTACTGCTAGTAGGGTCTAATCCCCTTCTAGCGCAGTTAAATTCTTTTAAAATTCACTTCAATGATAGCGTTAACCAGCGCGACGACCGCGGTCGAACCATCAGAGTAATACGTTCGCAATGGGACGAGAAACGTGGATCAATGGTTGTCTGGTCGATCGGACGATTTTTTGGACCATCCCGGAGGACGGTGCCGGAGGACTTTGAAATATTTCGACGAGATTGGAGTTTTTCGCGATCTTCTCGAAAACCAGCGCGACGACCGCGGTCGAACCATCAGAGTAATACGTTCGCAATGGGACGAGAAACGTGGATCAATGGTTGTTTGGTCGATCGGACGATTTTTTCGGTGTTCTCGGACCACGGTGCCGGAGGACTTTGAAATCCGTCGGGACTTTGAAATATTTCGACGAGATTGGAGTTTTTCGCGATTTTCTCGAAAACCAGCGCGACGACCGCGGTCGAACCATCAGAGTAATACGTTCGCAATGGGACGAGAAACGTGGATCAATGGTTGTCTGGTCGATCGGACGATTTTTTGGACCATCCCGGAGGACGGTGCCGGAGGACTTTGAAATATTTCGACGAGATTGGAGTTTTTCGCGATTTTCTCGAAAACCAGCGCGACGACCGCGGTCGAACCATCAGAGTAATACGTTCGCAATGGGACGAGAAACGTGGATCAATGGTTGTCTGGTCGATCGGACGATTTTTTGGACCATCCCGGAGGACGGTGCCGGAGGACTTTGAAATATTTCGACGAGATTGGAGTTTTTCGCGATTTTCTCGAAAACCAGCGCGACGACCGCGGTCGAACCATCAGAGTAATACGTTCGCAATGGGACGAGAAACGTGGATCAATGGTTGTCTGGTCGATCGGACGATTTTTTGGACCATCCCGGAGGACGGTGCCGGAGGACTTTGAAATATTTCGACGAGATTGGAGTTTTTCGCGATTTTCTCGAAAACCAGCGCGACGACCGCGGTCGAACCATCAGAGTAATACGTTCGCAATGGGACGAGAAACGTGGATCAATGGTTGTTTGGTCGATCGGACGATTTTTTCGGTGTTCTCGGACCACGGTGCCGGAGGACTTTGAAATCCGTCGGGACTTTGAAATATTTCGACGAGATTGGAGTTTTTCGCGATTTTCTCGAAAACCAGCGCGACGACCGCGGTCGAACCATCAGAGTAATACGTTCGCAATGGGACGAGAAACGTGGATCAATGGTTGTCTGGTCGATCGGACGATTTTTTGGACCATCCCGGAGGACGGTGCCGGAGGACTTTGAAATATTTCGACGAGATTGGAGTTTTTCGCGATTTTCTCGAAAACCAGCGCGACGACCGCGGTCGAACCATCAGAGTAATACGTTCGCAATGGGACGAGAAACGTGGATCAATGGTTGTTTGGTCGATCGGACGATTTTTTGGACCTTCCGGAGGACGGTGCCGGAGAACTCAACTTGAAGTTGAATCAGACTTGCACTTAATAGCAAGGTGGACTGATACACATGGTCTAAGTCTTAACCCGTCTAAAACATCCCTACTGCTAGTAGGGTCTAATCCCCTTCTAGCGCAGTTAAATTCTTTTAAAATTCACTTCAATGATAGCGTTAACCAGCGCGACGACCGCGGTCGAACCATCAGAGTAATACGTTCGCAATGGGACGAGAAACGTGGATCAATGGTTGTTTGGTCGATCGGACGATTTTTTCGGTGTTCTCGGACCACGGTGCCGGAGGACTTTGAAATCCGTCGGGACTTTGAAATATTTCGACGAGATTGGAGTTTTTCGCGATTTTCTCGAAAACCAGCGCGACGACCGCGGTCGAACCATCAGAGTAATACGTTCGCAATGGGACGAGAAACGTGGATCAATGGTTGTCTGGTCGATCGGACGATTTTTTGGACCATCCCGGAGGACGGTGCCGGAGGACTTTGAAATATTTCGACGAGATTGGAGTTTTTCGCGATTTTCTCGAAAACCAGCGCGACGACCGCGGTCGAACCATCAGAGTAATACGTTCGCAATGGGACGAGAAACGTGGATCAATGGTTGTTTGGTCGATCGGACGATTTTTTGGACCTTCCGGAGGACGGTGCCGGAGAACTCAACTTGAAGTTGAATCAGACTTGCACTTAATAGCAAGGTGGACTGATACACATGGTCTAAGTCTTAACCCGTCTAAAACATCCCTACTGCTAGTAGGGTCTAATCCCCTTCTAGCGCAGTTAAATTCTTTTAAAATTCACTTCAATGATAGCGTTAACCAGCGCGACGACCGCGGTCGAACCATCAGAGTAATACGTTCGCAATGGGACGAGAAACGTGGATCAATGGTTGTTTGGTCGATCGGACGATTTTTTCGGTGTTCTCGGACCACGGTGCCGGAGGACTTTGAAATCCGTCGGGACTTTGAAATATTTCGACGAGATTGGAGTTTTTCGCGATTTTCTCGAAAACCAGCGCGACGACCGCGGTCGAACCATCAGAGTAATACGTTCGCAATGGGACGAGAAACGTGGATCAATGGTTGTCTGGTCGATCGGACGATTTTTTGGACCATCCCGGAGGACGGTGCCGGAGGACTTTGAAATATTTCGACGAGATTGGAGTTTTTCGCGATTTTCTCGAAAACCAGCGCGACGACCGCGGTCGAACCATCAGAGTAATACGTTCGCAATGGGACGAGAAACGTGGATCAATGGTTGTCTGGTCGATCGGACGATTTTTTGGACCATCCCGGAGGACGGTGCCGGAGGACTTTGAAATATTTCGACGAGATTGGAGTTTTTCGCGATTTTCTCGAAAACCAGCGCGACGACCGCGGTCGAACCATCAGAGTAATACGTTCGCAATGGGACGAGAAACGTGGATCAATGGTTGTCTGGTCGATCGGACGATTTTTTGGACCATCCCGGAGGACGGTGCCGGAGGACTTTGAAATATTTCGACGAGATTGGAGTTTTTCGCGATTTTCTCGAAAACCAGCGCGACGACCGCGGTCGAACCATCAGAGTAATACGTTCGCAATGGGACGAGAAACGTGGATCAATGGTTGTTTGGTCGATCGGACGATTTTTTGGACCTTCCGGAGGACGGTGCCGGAGAACTCAACTTGAAGTTGAATCAGACTTGCACTTAATAGCAAGGTGGACTGATACACATGGTCTAAGTCTTAACCCGTCTAAAACATCCCTACTGCTAGTAGGGTCTAATCCCCTTCTAGCGCAGTTAAATTCTTTTAAAATTCACTTCAATGATAGCGTTAACCAGCGCGACGACCGCGGTCGAACCATCAGAGTAATACGTTCGCAATGGGACGAGAAACGTGGATCAATGGTTGTTTGGTCGATCGGACGATTTTTTCGGTGTTCTCGGACCACGGTGCCGGAGGACTTTGAAATCCGTCGGGACTTTGAAATATTTCGACGAGATTGGAGTTTTTCGCGATTTTCTCGAAAACCAGCGCGACGACCGCGGTCGAACCATCAGAGTAATACGTTCGCAATGGGACGAGAAACGTGGATCAATGGTTGTCTGGTCGATCGGACGATTTTTTGGACCATCCCGGAGGACGGTGCCGGAGGACTTTGAAATATTTCGACGAGATTGGAGTTTTTCGCGATTTTCTCGAAAACCAGCGCGACGACCGCGGTCGAACCATCAGAGTAATACGTTCGCAATGGGACGAGAAACGTGGATCAATGGTTGTCTGGTCGATCGGACGATTTTTTGGACCATCCCGGAGGACGGTGCCGGAGGACTTTGAAATATTTCGACGAGATTGGAGTTTTTCGCGATTTTCTCGAAAACCAGCGCGACGACCGCGGTCGAACCATCAGAGTAATACGTTCGCAATGGGACGAGAAACGTGGATCAATGGTTGTCTGGTCGATCGGACGATTTTTTGGACCATCCCGGAGGACGGTGCCGGAGGACTTTGAAATATTTCGACGAGATTGGAGTTTTTCGCGATTTTCTCGAAAACCAGCGCGACGACCGCGGTCGAACCATCAGAGTAATACGTTCGCAATGGGACGAGAAACGTGGATCAATGGTTGTTTGGTCGATCGGACGATTTTTTCGGTGTTCTCGGACCACGGTGCCGGAGGACTTTGAAATCCGTCGGGACTTTGAAATATTTCGACGAGATTGGAGTTTTTCGCGATTTTCTCGAAAACCAGCGCGACGACCGCGGTCGAACCATCAGAGTAATACGTTCGCAATGGGACGAGAAACGTGGATCAATGGTTGTCTGGTCGATCGGACGATTTTTTGGACCATCCCGGAGGACGGTGCCGGAGGACTTTGAAATATTTCGACGAGATTGGAGTTTTTCGCGATTTTCTCGAAAACCAGCGCGACGACCGCGGTCGAACCATCAGAGTAATACGTTCGCAATGGGACGAGAAACGTGGATCAATGGTTGTTTGGTCGATCGGACGATTTTTTGGACCTTCCGGAGGACGGTGCCGGAGAACTCAACTTGAAGTTGAATCAGACTTGCACTTAATAGCAAGGTGGACTGATACACATGGTCTAAGTCTTAACCCGTCTAAAACATCCCTACTGCTAGTAGGGTCTAATCCCCTTCTAGCGCAGTTAAATTCTTTTAAAATTCACTTCAATGATAGCGTTAACCAGCGCGACGACCGCGGTCGAACCATCAGAGTAATACGTTCGCAATGGGACGAGAAACGTGGATCAATGGTTGTCTGGTCGATCGGACGATTTTTTGGACCATCCCGGAGGACGGTGCCGGAGGACTTTGAAATATTTCGACGAGATTGGAGTTTTTCGCGATTTTCTCGAAAACCAGCGCGACGACCGCGGTCGAACCATCAGAGTAATACGTTCGCAATGGGACGAGAAACGTGGATCAATGGTTGTCTGGTCGATCGGACGATTTTTTGGACCATCCCGGAGGACGGTGCCGGAGGACTTTGAAATATTTCGACGAGATTGGAGTTTTTCGCGATTTTCTCGAAAACCAGCGCGACGACCGCGGTCGAACCATCAGAGTAATACGTTCGCAATGGGACGAGAAACGTGGATCAATGGTTGTCTGGTCGATCGGACGATTTTTTGGACCATCCCGGAGGACGGTGCCGGAGGACTTTGAAATATTTCGACGAGATTGGAGTTTTTCGCGATTTTCTCGAAAACCAGCGCGACGACCGCGGTCGAACCATCAGAGTAATACGTTCGCAATGGGACGAGAAACGTGGATCAATGGTTGTTTGGTCGATCGGACGATTTTTTGGACCTTCCGGAGGACGGTGCCGGAGAACTCAACTTGAAGTTGAATCAGACTTGCACTTAATAGCAAGGTGGACTGATACACATGGTCTAAGTCTTAACCCGTCTAAAACATCCCTACTGCTAGTAGGGTCTAATCCCCTTCTAGCGCAGTTAAATTCTTTTAAAATTCACTTCAATGATAGCGTTAACCAGCGCGACGACCGCGGTCGAACCATCAGAGTAATACGTTCGCAATGGGACGAGAAACGTGGATCAATGGTTGTTTGGTCGATCGGACGATTTTTTCGGTGTTCTCGGACCACGGTGCCGGAGGACTTTGAAATCCGTCGGGACTTTGAAATATTTCGACGAGATTGGAGTTTTTCGCGATTTTCTCGAAAACCAGCGCGACGACCGCGGTCGAACCATCAGAGTAATACGTTCGCAATGGGACGAGAAACGTGGATCAATGGTTGTCTGGTCGATCGGACGATTTTTTGGACCATCCCGGAGGACGGTGCCGGAGGACTTTGAAATATTTCGACGAGATTGGAGTTTTTCGCGATTTTCTCGAAAACCAGCGCGACGACCGCGGTCGAACCATCAGAGTAATACGTTCGCAATGGGACGAGAAACGTGGATCAATGGTTGTCTGGTCGATCGGACGATTTTTTGGACCATCCCGGAGGACGGTGCCGGAGGACTTTGAAATATTTCGACGAGATTGGAGTTTTTCGCGATTTTCTCGAAAACCAGCGCGACGACCGCGGTCGAACCATCAGAGTAATACGTTCGCAATGGGACGAGAAACGTGGATCAATGGTTGTCTGGTCGATCGGACGATTTTTTGGACCATCCCGGAGGACGGTGCCGGAGGACTTTGAAATATTTCGACGAGATTGGAGTTTTTCGCGATTTTCTCGAAAACCAGCGCGACGACCGCGGTCGAACCATCAGAGTAATACGTTCGCAATGGGACGAGAAACGTGGATCAATGGTTGTTTGGTCGATCGGACGATTTTTTCGGTGTTCTCGGACCACGGTGCCGGAGGACTTTGAAATCCGTCGGGACTTTGAAATATTTCGACGAGATTGGAGTTTTTCGCGATTTTCTCGAAAACCAGCGCGACGACCGCGGTCGAACCATCAGAGTAATACGTTCGCAATGGGACGAGAAACGTGGATCAATGGTTGTCTGGTCGATCGGACGATTTTTTGGACCATCCCGGAGGACGGTGCCGGAGGACTTTGAAATATTTCGACGAGATTGGAGTTTTTCGCGATTTTCTCGAAAACCAGCGCGACGACCGCGGTCGAACCATCAGAGTAATACGTTCGCAATGGGACGAGAAACGTGGATCAATGGTTGTCTGGTCGATCGGACGATTTTTTGGACCATCCCGGAGGACGGTGCCGGAGGACTTTGAAATATTTCGACGAGATTGGAGTTTTTCGCGATTTTCTCGAAAACCAGCGCGACGACCGCGGTCGAACCATCAGAGTAATACGTTCGCAATGGGACGAGAAACGTGGATCAATGGTTGTCTGGTCGATCGGACGATTTTTTGGACCATCCCGGAGGACGGTGCCGGAGGACTTTGAAATATTTCGACGAGATTGGAGTTTTTCGCGATTTTCTCGAAAACCAGCGCGACGACCGCGGTCGAACCATCAGAGTAATACGTTCGCAATGGGACGAGAAACGTGGATCAATGGTTGTTTGGTCGATCGGACGATTTTTTGGACCTTCCGGAGGACGGTGCCGGAGAACTCAACTTGAAGTTGAATCAGACTTGCACTTAATAGCAAGGTGGACTGATACACATGGTCTAAGTCTTAACCCGTCTAAAACATCCCTACTGCTAGTAGGGTCTAATCCCCTTCTAGCGCAGTTAAATTCTTTTAAAATTCACTTCAATGATAGCGTTAACCAGCGCGACGACCGCGGTCGAACCATCAGAGTAATACGTTCGCAATGGGACGAGAAACGTGGATCAATGGTTGTTTGGTCGATCGGACGATTTTTTCGGTGTTCTCGGACCACGGTGCCGGAGGACTTTGAAATCCGTCGGGACTTTGAAATATTTCGACGAGATTGGAGTTTTTCGCGATTTTCTCGAAAACCAGCGCGACGACCGCGGTCGAACCATCAGAGTAATACGTTCGCAATGGGACGAGAAACGTGGATCAATGGTTGTCTGGTCGATCGGACGATTTTTTGGACCATCCCGGAGGACGGTGCCGGAGGACTTTGAAATATTTCGACGAGATTGGAGTTTTTCGCGATTTTCTCGAAAACCAGCGCGACGACCGCGGTCGAACCATCAGAGTAATACGTTCGCAATGGGACGAGAAACGTGGATCAATGGTTGTCTGGTCGATCGGACGATTTTTTGGACCATCCCGGAGGACGGTGCCGGAGGACTTTGAAATATTTCGACGAGATTGGAGTTTTTCGCGATTTTCTCGAAAACCAGCGCGACGACCGCGGTCGAACCATCAGAGTAATACGTTCGCAATGGGACGAGAAACGTGGATCAATGGTTGTCTGGTCGATCGGACGATTTTTTGGACCATCCCGGAGGACGGTGCCGGAGGACTTTGAAATATTTCGACGAGATTGGAGTTTTTCGCGATTTTCTCGAAAACCAGCGCGACGACCGCGGTCGAACCATCAGAGTAATACGTTCGCAATGGGACGAGAAACGTGGATCAATGGTTGTCTGGTCGATCGGACGATTTTTTGGACCATCCCGGAGGACGGTGCCGGAGGACTTTGAAATATTTCGACGAGATTGGAGTTTTTCGCGATTTTCTCGAAAACCAGCGCGACGACCGCGGTCGAACCATCAGAGTAATACGTTCGCAATGGGACGAGAAACGTGGATCAATGGTTGTTTGGTCGATCGGACGATTTTTTGGACCTTCCGGAGGACGGTGCCGGAGAACTCAACTTGAAGTTGAATCAGACTTGCACTTAATAGCAAGGTGGACTGATACACATGGTCTAAGTCTTAACCCGTCTAAAACATCCCTACTGCTAGTAGGGTCTAATCCCCTTCTAGCGCAGTTAAATTCTTTTAAAATTCACTTCAATGATAGCGTTAACCAGCGCGACGACCGCGGTCGAACCATCAGAGTAATACGTTCGCAATGGGACGAGAAACGTGGATCAATGGTTGTTTGGTCGATCGGACGATTTTTTCGGTGTTCTCGGACCACGGTGCCGGAGGACTTTGAAATCCGTCGGGACTTTGAAATATTTCGACGAGATTGGAGTTTTTCGCGATTTTCTCGAAAACCAGCGCGACGACCGCGGTCGAACCATCAGAGTAATACGTTCGCAATGGGACGAGAAACGTGGATCAATGGTTGTCTGGTCGATCGGACGATTTTTTGGACCATCCCGGAGGACGGTGCCGGAGGACTTTGAAATATTTCGACGAGATTGGAGTTTTTCGCGATTTTCTCGAAAACCAGCGCGACGACCGCGGTCGAACCATCAGAGTAATACGTTCGCAATGGGACGAGAAACGTGGATCAATGGTTGTCTGGTCGATCGGACGATTTTTTGGACCATCCCGGAGGACGGTGCCGGAGGACTTTGAAATATTTCGACGAGATTGGAGTTTTTCGCGATTTTCTCGAAAACCAGCGCGACGACCGCGGTCGAACCATCAGAGTAATACGTTCGCAATGGGACGAGAAACGTGGATCAATGGTTGTCTGGTCGATCGGACGATTTTTTGGACCATCCCGGAGGACGGTGCCGGAGGACTTTGAAATATTTCGACGAGATTGGAGTTTTTCGCGATTTTCTCGAAAACCAGCGCGACGACCGCGGTCGAACCATCAGAGTAATACGTTCGCAATGGGACGAGAAACGTGGATCAATGGTTGTTTGGTCGATCGGACGATTTTTTCGGTGTTCTCGGACCACGGTGCCGGAGGACTTTGAAATCCGTCGGGACTTTGAAATATTTCGACGAGATTGGAGTTTTTCGCGATTTTCTCGAAAACCAGCGCGACGACCGCGGTCGAACCATCAGAGTAATACGTTCGCAATGGGACGAGAAACGTGGATCAATGGTTGTCTGGTCGATCGGA
This sequence comes from Andrena trimmerana, assembly GCA_951215215.1. Taxonomy (NCBI): domain Eukaryota; kingdom Metazoa; phylum Arthropoda; class Insecta; order Hymenoptera; family Andrenidae; genus Andrena; species Andrena trimmerana. The sequence continues at coordinate 140,291 of CATNUO010000013.1, forward strand.
CGATTTTTTCGGTGTTCTCGGACCACGGTGCCGGAGGACTTTGAAATCCGTCGGGACTTTGAAATATTTCGACGAGATTGGAGTTTTTCGCGATTTTCTCGAAAACCAGCGCGACGACCGCGGTAGAACCATCAGAGTAATACGTTCGCAATGGGACGAGAAACGTGGATCAATGGTTGTCTGGTCGATCGGACGATTTTTTGGACCATCCCGGAGGACGGTGCCGGAGGACTTTGAAATATTTCGACGAGATTGGAGTTTTTCGCGATTTTCTCGAAAACCAGCGCGACGACCGCGGTCGAACCATCAGAGTAATACGTTCGCAATGGGACGAGAAACGTGGATCAATGGTTGTTTGGTCGATCGGACGATTTTTTCGGTGTTCTCGGACCACGGTGCCGGAGGACTTTGAAATCCGTCGGGACTTTGAAATATTTCGACGAGATTGGAGTTTTTCGCGATTTTCTCGAAAACCAGCGCGACGACCGCGGTCGAACCATCAGAGTAATACGTTCGCAATGGGACGAGAAACGTGGATCAATGGTTGTCTGGTCGATCGGACGATTTTTTGGACCATCCCGGAGGACGGTGCCGGAGGACTTTGAAATATTTCGACGAGATTGGAGTTTTTCGCGATTTTCTCGAAAACCAGCGCGACGACCGCGGTCGAACCATCAGAGTAATACGTTCGCAATGGGACGAGAAACGTGGATCAATGGTTGTTTGGTCGATCGGACGATTTTTTCGGTGTTCTCGGACCACGGTGCCGGAGGACTTTGAAATCCGTCGGGACTTTGAAATATTTCGACGAGATTGGAGTTTTTCGCGATTTTCTCGAAAACCAGCGCGACGACCGCGGTCGAACCATCAGAGTAATACGTTCGCAATGGGACGAGAAACGTGGATCAATGGTTGTCTGGTCGATCGGACGATTTTTTGGACCATCCCGGAGGACGGTGCCGGAGGACTTTGAAATATTTCGACGAGATTGGAGTTTTTCGCGATTTTCTCGAAAACCAGCGCGACGACCGCGGTCGAACCATCAGAGTAATACGTTCGCAATGGGACGAGAAACGTGGATCAATGGTTGTCTGGTCGATCGGACGATTTTTTGGACCATCCCGGAGGACGGTGCCGGAGGACTTTGAAATATTTCGACGAGATTGGAGTTTTTCGCGATTTTCTCGAAAACCAGCGCGACGACCGCGGTCGAACCATCAGAGTAATACGTTCGCAATGGGACGAGAAACGTGGATCAATGGTTGTCTGGTCGATCGGACGATTTTTTGGACCATCCCGGAGGACGGTGCCGGAGGACTTTGAAATATTTCGACGAGATTGGAGTTTTTCGCGATTTTCTCGAAAACCAGCGCGACGACCGCGGTCGAACCATCAGAGTAATACGTTCGCAATGGGACGAGAAACGTGGATCAATGGTTGTCTGGTCGATCGGACGATTTTTTCGGTGTTCTCGGACCACGGTGCCGGAGGACTTTGAAATCCGTCGGGACTTTGAAATATTTCGACGAGATTGGAGTTTTTCGCGATTTTCTCGAAAACCAGCGCGACGACCGCGGTAGAACCATCAGAGTAATACGTTCGCAATGGGACGAGAAACGTGGATCAATGGTTGTCTGGTCGATCGGACGATTTTTTGGACCATCCCGGAGGACGGTGCCGGAGGACTTTGAAATATTTCGACGAGATTGGAGTTTTTCGCGATTTTCTCGAAAACCAGCGCGACGACCGCGGTCGAACCATCAGAGTAATACGTTCGCAATGGGACGAGAAACGTGGATCAATGGTTGTTTGGTCGATCGGACGATTTTTTCGGTGTTCTCGGACCACGGTGCCGGAGGACTTTGAAATCCGTCGGGACTTTGAAATATTTCGACGAGATTGGAGTTTTTCGCGATTTTCTCGAAAACCAGCGCGACGACCGCGGTCGAACCATCAGAGTAATACGTTCGCAATGGGACGAGAAACGTGGATCAATGGTTGTCTGGTCGATCGGACGATTTTTTGGACCATCCCGGAGGACGGTGCCGGAGGACTTTGAAATATTTCGACGAGATTGGAGTTTTTCGCGATTTTCTCGAAAACCAGCGCGACGACCGCGGTCGAACCATCAGAGTAATACGTTCGCAATGGGACGAGAAACGTGGATCAATGGTTGTTTGGTCGATCGGACGATTTTTTCGGTGTTCTCGGACCACGGTGCCGGAGGACTTTGAAATCCGTCGGGACTTTGAAATATTTCGACGAGATTGGAGTTTTTCGCGATTTTCTCGAAAACCAGCGCGACGACCGCGGTCGAACCATCAGAGTAATACGTTCGCAATGGGACGAGAAACGTGGATCAATGGTTGTCTGGTCGATCGGACGATTTTTTGGACCATCCCGGAGGACGGTGCCGGAGGACTTTGAAATATTTCGACGAGATTGGAGTTTTTCGCGATTTTCTCGAAAACCAGCGCGACGACCGCGGTCGAACCATCAGAGTAATACGTTCGCAATGGGACGAGAAACGTGGATCAATGGTTGTCTGGTCGATCGGACGATTTTTTGGACCATCCCGGAGGACGGTGCCGGAGGACTTTGAAATATTTCGACGAGATTGGAGTTTTTCGCGATTTTCTCGAAAACCAGCGCGACGACCGCGGTCGAACCATCAGAGTAATACGTTCGCAATGGGACGAGAAACGTGGATCAATGGTTGTTTGGTCGATCGGACGATTTTTTCGGTGTTCTCGGACCACGGTGCCGGAGGACTTTGAAATCCGTCGGGACTTTGAAATATTTCGACGAGATTGGAGTTTTTCGCGATTTTCTCGAAAACCAGCGCGACGACCGCGGTCGAACCATCAGAGTAATACGTTCGCAATGGGACGAGAAACGTGGATCAATGGTTGTCTGGTCGATCGGACGATTTTTTGGACCATCCCGGAGGACGGTGCCGGAGGACTTTGAAATATTTCGACGAGATTGGAGTTTTTCGCGATTTTCTCGAAAACCAGCGCGACGACCGCGGTCGAACCATCAGAGTAATACGTTCGCAATGGGACGAGAAACGTGGATCAATGGTTGTTTGGTCGATCGGACGATTTTTTCGGTGTTCTCGGACCACGGTGCCGGAGGACTTTGAAATCCGTCGGGACTTTGAAATATTTCGACGAGATTGGAGTTTTTCGCGATTTTCTCGAAAACCAGCGCGACGACCGCGGTCGAACCATCAGAGTAATACGTTCGCAATGGGACGAGAAACGTGGATCAATGGTTGTCTGGTCGATCGGACGATTTTTTGGACCATCCCGGAGGACGGTGCCGGAGGACTTTGAAATATTTCGACGAGATTGGAGTTTTTCGCGATTTTCTCGAAAACCAGCGCGACGACCGCGGTCGAACCATCAGAGTAATACGTTCGCAATGGGACGAGAAACGTGGATCAATGGTTGTCTGGTCGATCGGACGATTTTTTGGACCATCCCGGAGGACGGTGCCGGAGGACTTTGAAATATTTCGACGAGATTGGAGTTTTTCGCGATTTTCTCGAAAACCAGCGCGACGACCGCGGTCGAACCATCAGAGTAATACGTTCGCAATGGGACGAGAAACGTGGATCAATGGTTGTCTGGTCGATCGGACGATTTTTTGGACCATCCCGGAGGACGGTGCCGGAGGACTTTGAAATATTTCGACGAGATTGGAGTTTTTCGCGATTTTCTCGAAAACCAGCGCGACGACCGCGGTCGAACCATCAGAGTAATACGTTCGCAATGGGACGAGAAACGTGGATCAATGGTTGTCTGGTCGATCGGACGATTTTTTGGACCATCCCGGAGGACGGTGCCGGAGGACTTTGAAATATTTCGACGAGATTGGAGTTTTTCGCGATTTTCTCGAAAACCAGCGCGACGACCGCGGTCGAACCATCAGAGTAATACGTTCGCAATGGGACGAGAAACGTGGATCAATGGTTGTTTGGTCGATCGGACGATTTTTTGGACCTTCCGGAGGACGGTGCCGGAGAACTCAACTTGAAGTTGAATCAGACTTGCACTTAATAGCAAGGTGGACTGATACACATGGTCTAAGTCTTAACCCGTCTAAAACATCCCTACTGCTAGTAGGGTCTAATCCCCTTCTAGCGCAGTTAAATTCTTTTAAAATTCACTTCAATGATAGCGTTAACCAGCGCGACGACCGCGGTCGAACCATCAGAGTAATACGTTCGCAATGGGACGAGAAACGTGGATCAATGGTTGTCTGGTCGATCGGACGATTTTTTGGACCATCCCGGAGGACGGTGCCGGAGGACTTTGAAATATTTCGACGAGATTGGAGTTTTTCGCGATTTTCTCGAAAACCAGCGCGACGACCGCGGTCGAACCATCAGAGTAATACGTTCGCAATGGGACGAGAAACGTGGATCAATGGTTGTTTGGTCGATCGGACGATTTTTTGGACCTTCCGGAGGACGGTGCCGGAGAACTCAACTTGAAGTTGAATCAGACTTGCACTTAATAGCAAGGTGGACTGATACACATGGTCTAAGTCTTAACCCGTCTAAAACATCCCTACTGCTAGTAGGGTCTAATCCCCTTCTAGCGCAGTTAAATTCTTTTAAAATTCACTTCAATGATAGCGTTAACCAGCGCGACGACCGCGGTCGAACCATCAGAGTAATACGTTCGCAATGGGACGAGAAACGTGGATCAATGGTTGTTTGGTCGATCGGACGATTTTTTCGGTGTTCTCGGACCACGGTGCCGGAGGACTTTGAAATCCGTCGGGACTTTGAAATATTTCGACGAGATTGGAGTTTTTCGCGATTTTCTCGAAAACCAGCGCGACGACCGCGGTCGAACCATCAGAGTAATACGTTCGCAATGGGACGAGAAACGTGGATCAATGGTTGTCTGGTCGATCGGACGATTTTTTGGACCATCCCGGAGGACGGTGCCGGAGGACTTTGAAATATTTCGACGAGATTGGAGTTTTTCGCGATTTTCTCGAAAACCAGCGCGACGACCGCGGTCGAACCATCAGAGTAATACGTTCGCAATGGGACGAGAAACGTGGATCAATGGTTGTTTGGTCGATGGGACGATTTTTTGGACCTTCCGGAGGACGGTGCCGGAGAACTCAACTTGAAGTTGAATCAGACTTGCACTTAATAGCAAGGTGGACTGATACACATGGTCTAAGTCTTAACCCGTCTAAAACATCCCTACTGCTAGTAGGGTCTAATCCCCTTCTAGCGCAGTTAAATTCTTTTAAAATTCACTTCAATGATAGCGTTAACCAGCGCGACGACCGCGGTCGAACCATCAGAGTAATACGTTCGCAATGGGACGAGAAACGTGGATCAATGGTTGTTTGGTCGATCGGACGATTTTTTCGGTGTTCTCGGACCACGGTGCCGGAGGACTTTGAAATCCGTCGGGACTTTGAAATATTTCGACGAGATTGGAGTTTTTCGCGATTTTCTCGAAAACCAGCGCGACGACCGCGGTCGAACCATCAGAGTAATACGTTCGCAATGGGACGAGAAACGTGGATCAATGGTTGTTTGGTCGATCGGACGATTTTTTCGGTGTTCTCGGACCACGGTGCCGGAGGACTTTGAAATCCGTCGGGACTTTGAAATATTTCGACGAGATTGGAGTTTTTCGCGATTTTCTCGAAAACCAGCGCGACGACCGCGGTCGAACCATCAGAGTAATACGTTCGCAATGGGACGAGAAACGTGGATCAATGGTTGTCTGGTCGATCGGACGATTTTTTCGGTGTTCTCGGACCACGGTGCCGGAGGACTTTGAAATCCGTCGGGACTTTGAAATATTTCGACGAGATTGGAGTTTTTCGCGATTTTCTCGAAAACCAGCGCGACGACCGCGGTAGAACCATCAGAGTAATACGTTCGCAATGGGACGAGAAACGTGGATCAATGGTTGTCTGGTCGATCGGACGATTTTTTGGACCATCCCGGAGGACGGTGCCGGAGGACTTTGAAATATTTCGACGAGATTGGAGTTTTTCGCGATTTTCTCGAAAACCAGCGCGACGACCGCGGTCGAACCATCAGAGTAATACGTTCGCAATGGGACGAGAAACGTGGATCAATGGTTGTTTGGTCGATCGGACGATTTTTTCGGTGTTCTCGGACCACGGTGCCGGAGGACTTTGAAATCCGTCGGGACTTTGAAATATTTCGACGAGATTGGAGTTTTTCGCGATTTTCTCGAAAACCAGCGCGACGACCGCGGTCGAACCATCAGAGTAATACGTTCGCAATGGGACGAGAAACGTGGATCAATGGTTGTCTGGTCGATCGGACGATTTTTTGGACCATCCCGGAGGACGGTGCCGGAGGACTTTGAAATATTTCGACGAGATTGGAGTTTTTCGCGATTTTCTCGAAAACCAGCGCGACGACCGCGGTCGAACCATCAGAGTAATACGTTCGCAATGGGACGAGAAACGTGGATCAATGGTTGTTTGGTCGATCGGACGATTTTTTCGGTGTTCTCGGACCACGGTGCCGGAGGACTTTGAAATCCGTCGGGACTTTGAAATATTTCGACGAGATTGGAGTTTTTCGCGATTTTCTCGAAAACCAGCGCGACGACCGCGGTCGAACCATCAGAGTAATACGTTCGCAATGGGACGAGAAACGTGGATCAATGGTTGTCTGGTCGATCGGACGATTTTTTGGACCATCCCGGAGGACGGTGCCGGAGGACTTTGAAATATTTCGACGAGATTGGAGTTTTTCGCGATTTTCTCGAAAACCAGCGCGACGACCGCGGTCGAACCATCAGAGTAATACGTTCGCAATGGGACGAGAAACGTGGATCAATGGTTGTCTGGTCGATCGGACGATTTTTTGGACCATCCCGGAGGACGGTGCCGGAGGACTTTGAAATATTTCGACGAGATTGGAGTTTTTCGCGATTTTCTCGAAAACCAGCGCGACGACCGCGGTCGAACCATCAGAGTAATACGTTCGCAATGGGACGAGAAACGTGGATCAATGGTTGTCTGGTCGATCGGACGATTTTTTGGACCATCCCGGAGGACGGTGCCGGAGGACTTTGAAATATTTCGACGAGATTGGAGTTTTTCGCGATTTTCTCGAAAACCAGCGCGACGACCGCGGTCGAACCATCAGAGTAATACGTTCGCAATGGGACGAGAAACGTGGATCAATGGTTGTTTGGTCGATCGGACGATTTTTTCGGTGTTCTCGGACCACGGTGCCGGAGGACTTTGAAATCCGTCGGGACTTTGAAATATTTCGACGAGATTGGAGTTTTTCGCGATTTTCTCGAAAACCAGCGCGACGACCGCGGTCGAACCATCAGAGTAATACGTTCGCAATGGGACGAGAAACGTGGATCAATGGTTGTCTGGTCGATCGGACGATTTTTTCGGTGTTCTCGGACCACGGTGCCGGAGGACTTTGAAATCCGTCGGGACTTTGAAATATTTCGACGAGATTGGAGTTTTTCGCGATTTTCTCGAAAACCAGCGCGACGACCGCGGTAGAACCATCAGAGTAATACGTTCGCAATGGGACGAGAAACGTGGATCAATGGTTGTCTGGTCGATCGGACGATTTTTTGGACCATCCCGGAGGACGGTGCCGGAGGACTTTGAAATATTTCGACGAGATTGGAGTTTTTCGCGATTTTCTCGAAAACCAGCGCGACGACCGCGGTCGAACCATCAGAGTAATACGTTCGCAATGGGACGAGAAACGTGGATCAATGGTTGTTTGGTCGATCGGACGATTTTTTCGGTGTTCTCGGACCACGGTGCCGGAGGACTTTGAAATCCGTCGGGACTTTGAAATATTTCGACGAGATTGGAGTTTTTCGCGATTTTCTCGAAAACCAGCGCGACGACCGCGGTCGAACCATCAGAGTAATACGTTCGCAATGGGACGAGAAACGTGGATCAATGGTTGTCTGGTCGATCGGACGATTTTTTGGACCATCCCGGAGGACGGTGCCGGAGGACTTTGAAATATTTCGACGAGATTGGAGTTTTTCGCGATTTTCTCGAAAACCAGCGCGACGACCGCGGTCGAACCATCAGAGTAATACGTTCGCAATGGGACGAGAAACGTGGATCAATGGTTGTTTGGTCGATCGGACGATTTTTTCGGTGTTCTCGGACCACGGTGCCGGAGGACTTTGAAATCCGTCGGGACTTTGAAATATTTCGACGAGATTGGAGTTTTTCGCGATTTTCTCGAAAACCAGCGCGACGACCGCGGTCGAACCATCAGAGTAATACGTTCGCAATGGGACGAGAAACGTGGATCAATGGTTGTCTGGTCGATCGGACGATTTTTTGGACCATCCCGGAGGACGGTGCCGGAGGACTTTGAAATATTTCGACGAGATTGGAGTTTTTCGCGATTTTCTCGAAAACCAGCGCGACGACCGCGGTCGAACCATCAGAGTAATACGTTCGCAATGGGACGAGAAACGTGGATCAATGGTTGTCTGGTCGATCGGACGATTTTTTGGACCATCCCGGAGGACGGTGCCGGAGGACTTTGAAATATTTCGACGAGATTGGAGTTTTTCGCGATTTTCTCGAAAACCAGCGCGACGACCGCGGTCGAACCATCAGAGTAATACGTTCGCAATGGGACGAGAAACGTGGATCAATGGTTGTCTGGTCGATCGGACGATTTTTTGGACCATCCCGGAGGACGGTGCCGGAGGACTTTGAAATATTTCGACGAGATTGGAGTTTTTCGCGATTTTCTCGAAAACCAGCGCGACGACCGCGGTCGAACCATCAGAGTAATACGTTCGCAATGGGACGAGAAACGTGGATCAATGGTTGTTTGGTCGATCGGACGATTTTTTCGGTGTTCTCGGACCACGGTGCCGGAGGACTTTGAAATCCGTCGGGACTTTGAAATATTTCGACGAGATTGGAGTTTTTCGCGATTTTCTCGAAAACCAGCGCGACGACCGCGGTCGAACCATCAGAGTAATACGTTCGCAATGGGACGAGAAACGTGGATCAATGGTTGTCTGGTCGATCGGACGATTTTTTGGACCATCCCGGAGGACGGTGCCGGAGGACTTTGAAATATTTCGACGAGATTGGAGTTTTTCGCGATTTTCTCGAAAACCAGCGCGACGACCGCGGTCGAACCATCAGAGTAATACGTTCGCAATGGGACGAGAAACGTGGATCAATGGTTGTTTGGTCGATCGGACGATTTTTTGGACCTTCCGGAGGACGGTGCCGGAGAACTCAACTTGAAGTTGAATCAGACTTGCACTTAATAGCAAGGTGGACTGATACACATGGTCTAAGTCTTAACCCGTCTAAAACATCCCTACTGCTAGTAGGGTCTAATCCCCTTCTAGCGCAGTTAAATTCTTTTAAAATTCACTTCAATGATAGCGTTAACCAGCGCGACGACCGCGGTCGAACCATCAGAGTAATACGTTCGCAATGGGACGAGAAACGTGGATCAATGGTTGTTTGGTCGATCGGACGATTTTTTCGGTGTTCTCGGACCACGGTGCCGGAGGACTTTGAAATCCGTCGGGACTTTGAAATATTTCGACGAGATTGGAGTTTTTCGCGATTTTCTCGAAAACCAGCGCGACGACCGCGGTCGAACCATCAGAGTAATACGTTCGCAATGGGACGAGAAACGTGGATCAATGGTTGTCTGGTCGATCGGACGATTTTTTGGACCATCCCGGAGGACGGTGCCGGAGGACTTTGAAATATTTCGACGAGATTGGAGTTTTTCGCGATTTTCTCGAAAACCAGCGCGACGACCGCGGTCGAACCATCAGAGTAATACGTTCGCAATGGGACGAGAAACGTGGATCAATGGTTGTTTGGTCGATCGGACGATTTTTTGGACCTTCCGGAGGACGGTGCCGGAGAACTCAACTTGAAGTTGAATCAGACTTGCACTTAATAGCAAGGTGGACTGATACACATGGTCTAAGTCTTAACCCGTCTAAAACATCCCTACTGCTAGTAGGGTCTAATCCCCTTCTAGCGCAGTTAAATTCTTTTAAAATTCACTTCAATGATAGCGTTAACCAGCGCGACGACCGCGGTCGAACCATCAGAGTAATACGTTCGCAATGGGACGAGAAACGTGGATCAATGGTTGTTTGGTCGATCGGACGATTTTTTCGGTGTTCTCGGACCACGGTGCCGGAGGACTTTGAAATCCGTCGGGACTTTGAAATATTTCGACGAGATTGGAGTTTTTCGCGATTTTCTCGAAAACCAGCGCGACGACCGCGGTCGAACCATCAGAGTAATACGTTCGCAATGGGACGAGAAACGTGGATCAATGGTTGTCTGGTCGATCGGACGATTTTTTGGACCATCCCGGAGGACGGTGCCGGAGGACTTTGAAATATTTCGACGAGATTGGAGTTTTTCGCGATTTTCTCGAAAACCAGCGCGACGACCGCGGTCGAACCATCAGAGTAATACGTTCGCAATGGGACGAGAAACGTGGATCAATGGTTGTCTGGTCGATCGGACGATTTTTTGGACCATCCCGGAGGACGGTGCCGGAGGACTTTGAAATATTTCGACGAGATTGGAGTTTTTCGCGATTTTCTCGAAAACCAGCGCGACGACCGCGGTCGAACCATCAGAGTAATACGTTCGCAATGGGACGAGAAACGTGGATCAATGGTTGTCTGGTCGATCGGACGATTTTTTGGACCATCCCGGAGGACGGTGCCGGAGGACTTTGAAATATTTCGACGAGATTGGAGTTTTTCGCGATTTTCTCGAAAACCAGCGCGACGACCGCGGTCGAACCATCAGAGTAATACGTTCGCAATGGGACGAGAAACGTGGATCAATGGTTGTTTGGTCGATCGGACGATTTTTTGGACCTTCCGGAGGACGGTGCCGGAGAACTCAACTTGAAGTTGAATCAGACTTGCACTTAATAGCAAGGTGGACTGATACACATGGTCTAAGTCTTAACCCGTCTAAAACATCCCTACTGCTAGTAGGGTCTAATCCCCTTCTAGCGCAGTTAAATTCTTTTAAAATTCACTTCAATGATAGCGTTAACCAGCGCGACGACCGCGGTCGAACCATCAGAGTAATACGTTCGCAATGGGACGAGAAACGTGGATCAATGGTTGTTTGGTCGATCGGACGATTTTTTCGGTGTTCTCGGACCACGGTGCCGGAGGACTTTGAAATCCGTCGGGACTTTGAAATATTTCGACGAGATTGGAGTTTTTCGCGATTTTCTCGAAAACCAGCGCGACGACCGCGGTCGAACCATCAGAGTAATACGTTCGCAATGGGACGAGAAACGTGGATCAATGGTTGTCTGGTCGATCGGACGATTTTTTGGACCATCCCGGAGGACGGTGCCGGAGGACTTTGAAATATTTCGACGAGATTGGAGTTTTTCGCGATTTTCTCGAAAACCAGCGCGACGACCGCGGTCGAACCATCAGAGTAATACGTTCGCAATGGGACGAGAAACGTGGATCAATGGTTGTCTGGTCGATCGGACGATTTTTTGGACCATCCCGGAGGACGGTGCCGGAGGACTTTGAAATATTTCGACGAGATTGGAGTTTTTCGCGATTTTCTCGAAAACCAGCGCGACGACCGCGGTCGAACCATCAGAGTAATACGTTCGCAATGGGACGAGAAACGTGGATCAATGGTTGTCTGGTCGATCGGACGATTTTTTGGACCATCCCGGAGGACGGTGCCGGAGGACTTTGAAATATTTCGACGAGATTGGAGTTTTTCGCGATTTTCTCGAAAACCAGCGCGACGACCGCGGTCGAACCATCAGAGTAATACGTTCGCAATGGGACGAGAAACGTGGATCAATGGTTGTCTGGTCGATCGGACGATTTTTTGGACCATCCCGGAGGACGGTGCCGGAGGACTTTGAAATATTTCGACGAGATTGGAGTTTTTCGCGATTTTCTCGAAAACCAGCGCGACGACCGCGGTCGAACCATCAGAGTAATACGTTCGCAATGGGACGAGAAACGTGGATCAATGGTTGTTTGGTCGATCGGACGATTTTTTGGACCTTCCGGAGGACGGTGCCGGAGAACTCAACTTGAAGTTGAATCAGACTTGCACTTAATAGCAAGGTGGACTGATACACATGGTCTAAGTCTTAACCCGTCTAAAACATCCCTACTGCTAGTAGGGTCTAATCCCCTTCTAGCGCAGTTAAATTCTTTTAAAATTCACTTCAATGATAGCGTTAACCAGCGCGACGACCGCGGTCGAACCATCAGAGTAATACGTTCGCAATGGGACGAGAAACGTGGATCAATGGTTGTTTGGTCGATCGGACGATTTTTTCGGTGTTCTCGGACCACGGTGCCGGAGGACTTTGAAATCCGTCGGGACTTTGAAATATTTCGACGAGATTGGAGTTTTTCGCGATTTTCTCGAAAACCAGCGCGACGACCGCGGTCGAACCATCAGAGTAATACGTTCGCAATGGGACGAGAAACGTGGATCAATGGTTGTCTGGTCGATCGGACGATTTTTTGGACCATCCCGGAGGACGGTGCCGGAGGACTTTGAAATATTTCGACGAGATTGGAGTTTTTCGCGATTTTCTCGAAAACCAGCGCGACGACCGCGGTCGAACCATCAGAGTAATACGTTCGCAATGGGACGAGAAACGTGGATCAATGGTTGTCTGGTCGATCGGACGATTTTTTGGACCATCCCGGAGGACGGTGCCGGAGGACTTTGAAATATTTCGACGAGATTGGAGTTTTTCGCGATTTTCTCGAAAACCAGCGCGACGACCGCGGTCGAACCATCAGAGTAATACGTTCGCAATGGGACGAGAAACGTGGATCAATGGTTGTCTGGTCGATCGGACGATTTTTTGGACCATCCCGGAGGACGGTGCCGGAGGACTTTGAAATATTTCGACGAGATTGGAGTTTTTCGCGATTTTCTCGAAAACCAGCGCGACGACCGCGGTCGAACCATCAGAGTAATACGTTCGCAATGGGACGAGAAACGTGGATCAATGGTTGTTTGGTCGATCGGACGATTTTTTCGGTGTTCTCGGACCACGGTGCCGGAGGACTTTGAAATCCGTCGGGACTTTGAAATATTTCGACGAGATTGGAGTTTTTCGCGATTTTCTCGAAAACCAGCGCGACGACCGCGGTCGAACCATCAGAGTAATACGTTCGCAATGGGACGAGAAACGTGGATCAATGGTTGTCTGGTCGATCGGACGATTTTTTCGGTGTTCTCGGACCACGGTGCCGGAGGACTTTGAAATCCGTCGGGACTTTGAAATATTTCGACGAGATTGGAGTTTTTCGCGATTTTCTCGAAAACCAGCGCGACGACCGCGGTAGAACCATCAGAGTAATACGTTCGCAATGGGACGAGAAACGTGGATCAATGGTTGTCTGGTCGATCGGACGATTTTTTGGACCATCCCGGAGGACGGTGCCGGAGGACTTTGAAATATTTCGACGAGATTGGAGTTTTTCGCGATTTTCTCGAAAACCAGCGCGACGACCGCGGTCGAACCATCAGAGTAATACGTTCGCAATGGGACGAGAAACGTGGATCAATGGTTGTTTGGTCGATCGGACGATTTTTTCGGTGTTCTCGGACCACGGTGCCGGAGGACTTTGAAATCCGTCGGGACTTTGAAATATTTCGACGAGATTGGAGTTTTTCGCGATTTTCTCGAAAACCAGCGCGACGACCGCGGTCGAACCATCAGAGTAATACGTTCGCAATGGGACGAGAAACGTGGATCAATGGTTGTCTGGTCGATCGGACGATTTTTTGGACCATCCCGGAGGACGGTGCCGGAGGACTTTGAAATATTTCGACGAGATTGGAGTTTTTCGCGATTTTCTCGAAAACCAGCGCGACGACCGCGGTCGAACCATCAGAGTAATACGTTCGCAATGGGACGAGAAACGTGGATCAATGGTTGTTTGGTCGATCGGACGATTTTTTCGGTGTTCTCGGACCACGGTGCCGGAGGACTTTGAAATCCGTCGGGACTTTGAAATATTTCGACGAGATTGGAGTTTTTCGCGATTTTCTCGAAAACCAGCGCGACGACCGCGGTCGAACCATCAGAGTAATACGTTCGCAATGGGACGAGAAACGTGGATCAATGGTTGTCTGGTCGATCGGACGATTTTTTGGACCATCCCGGAGGACGGTGCCGGAGGACTTTGAAATATTTCGACGAGATTGGAGTTTTTCGCGATTTTCTCGAAAACCAGCGCGACGACCGCGGTCGAACCATCAGAGTAATACGTTCGCAATGGGACGAGAAACGTGGATCAATGGTTGTCTGGTCGATCGGACGATTTTTTGGACCATCCCGGAGGACGGTGCCGGAGGACTTTGAAATATTTCGACGAGATTGGAGTTTTTCGCGATTTTCTCGAAAACCAGCGCGACGACCGCGGTCGAACCATCAGAGTAATACGTTCGCAATGGGACGAGAAACGTGGATCAATGGTTGTCTGGTCGATCGGACGATTTTTTGGACCATCCCGGAGGACGGTGCCGGAGGACTTTGAAATATTTCGACGAGATTGGAGTTTTTCGCGATTTTCTCGAAAACCAGCGCGACGACCGCGGTCGAACCATCAGAGTAATACGTTCGCAATGGGACGAGAAACGTGGATCAATGGTTGTTTGGTCGATCGGACGATTTTTTCGGTGTTCTCGGACCACGGTGCCGGAGGACTTTGAAATCCGTCGGGACTTTGAAATATTTCGACGAGATTGGAGTTTTTCGCGATTTTCTCGAAAACCAGCGCGACGACCGCGGTCGAACCATCAGAGTAATACGTTCGCAATGGGACGAGAAACGTGGATCAATGGTTGTCTGGTCGATCGGACGATTTTTTCGGTGTTCTCGGACCACGGTGCCGGAGGACTTTGAAATCCGTCGGGACTTTGAAATATTTCGACGAGATTGGAGTTTTTCGCGATTTTCTCGAAAACCAGCGCGACGACCGCGGTAGAACCATCAGAGTAATACGTTCGCAATGGGACGAGAAACGTGGATCAATGGTTGTCTGGTCGATCGGACGATTTTTTGGACCATCCCGGAGGACGGTGCCGGAGGACTTTGAAATATTTCGACGAGATTGGAGTTTTTCGCGATTTTCTCGAAAACCAGCGCGACGACCGCGGTCGAACCATCAGAGTAATACGTTCGCAATGGGACGAGAAACGTGGATCAATGGTTGTTTGGTCGATCGGACGATTTTTTCGGTGTTCTCGGACCACGGTGCCGGAGGACTTTGAAATCCGTCGGGACTTTGAAATATTTCGACGAGATTGGAGTTTTTCGCGATTTTCTCGAAAACCAGCGCGACGACCGCGGTCGAACCATCAGAGTAATACGTTCGCAATGGGACGAGAAACGTGGATCAATGGTTGTCTGGTCGATCGGACGATTTTTTGGACCATCCCGGAGGACGGTGCCGGAGGACTTTGAAATATTTCGACGAGATTGGAGTTTTTCGCGATTTTCTCGAAAACCAGCGCGACGACCGCGGTCGAACCATCAGAGTAATACGTTCGCAATGGGACGAGAAACGTGGATCAATGGTTGTTTGGTCGATCGGACGATTTTTTCGGTGTTCTCGGACCACGGTGCCGGAGGACTTTGAAATCCGTCGGGACTTTGAAATATTTCGACGAGATTGGAGTTTTTCGCGATTTTCTCGAAAACCAGCGCGACGACCGCGGTCGAACCATCAGAGTAATACGTTCGCAATGGGACGAGAAACGTGGATCAATGGTTGTCTGGTCGATCGGACGATTTTTTGGACCATCCCGGAGGACGGTGCCGGAGGACTTTGAAATATTTCGACGAGATTGGAGTTTTTCGCGATTTTCTCGAAAACCAGCGCGACGACCGCGGTCGAACCATCAGAGTAATACGTTCGCAATGGGACGAGAAACGTGGATCAATGGTTGTCTGGTCGATCGGACGATTTTTTGGACCATCCCGGAGGACGGTGCCGGAGGACTTTGAAATATTTCGACGAGATTGGAGTTTTTCGCGATTTTCTCGAAAACCAGCGCGACGACCGCGGTCGAACCATCAGAGTAATACGTTCGCAATGGGACGAGAAACGTGGATCAATGGTTGTCTGGTCGATCGGACGATTTTTTGGACCATCCCGGAGGACGGTGCCGGAGGACTTTGAAATATTTCGACGAGATTGGAGTTTTTCGCGATTTTCTCGAAAACCAGCGCGACGACCGCGGTCGAACCATCAGAGTAATACGTTCGCAATGGGACGAGAAACGTGGATCAATGGTTGTTTGGTCGATCGGACGATTTTTTCGGTGTTCTCGGACCACGGTGCCGGAGGACTTTGAAATCCGTCGGGACTTTGAAATATTTCGACGAGATTGGAGTTTTTCGCGATTTTCTCGAAAACCAGCGCGACGACCGCGGTCGAACCATCAGAGTAATACGTTCGCAATGGGACGAGAAACGTGGATCAATGGTTGTCTGGTCGATCGGACGATTTTTTGGACCATCCCGGAGGACGGTGCCGGAGGACTTTGAAATATTTCGACGAGATTGGAGTTTTTCGCGATTTTCTCGAAAACCAGCGCGACGACCGCGGTCGAACCATCAGAGTAATACGTTCGCAATGGGACGAGAAACGTGGATCAATGGTTGTCTGGTCGATCGGACGATTTTTTGGACCATCCCGGAGGACGGTGCCGGAGGACTTTGAAATATTTCGACGAGATTGGAGTTTTTCGCGATTTTCTCGAAAACCAGCGCGACGACCGCGGTCGAACCATCAGAGTAATACGTTCGCAATGGGACGAGAAACGTGGATCAATGGTTGTCTGGTCGATCGGACGATTTTTTGGACCATCCCGGAGGACGGTGCCGGAGGACTTTGAAATATTTCGACGAGATTGGAGTTTTTCGCGATTTTCTCGAAAACCAGCGCGACGACCGCGGTCGAACCATCAGAGTAATACGTTCGCAATGGGACGAGAAACGTGGATCAATGGTTGTTTGGTCGATCGGACGATTTTTTGGACCTTCCGGAGGACGGTGCCGGAGAACTCAACTTGAAGTTGAATCAGACTTGCACTTAAGGGGGTAGACACGTCACGTGACCTGGCCGATTCGGCAGGTCGGTATTACAGCAGGTTTTTTCTGCACAGAAATGGTAATACCGATAGATCGCCGATTGCCCGGTAAACGCGAGAGGGAGCTGTTTGCTATTTCCGTATTTTATTCTGAATCAGGAAAGAAATTCTCAGCTGTTGCGTTGTACTTATAAAAATTTAAACGGAAGTCGGCTGGTACTGCAAACGTAGAAAATTCATTGTACATTTTAATTACTTGAAATGTGCTTATGCTACAATATTCTACGTTAGCAGTAAGGAATTATAAGTGAAAAGGAAAAATAGATGAGGGGATGTCCTCAGAAAATGAAGTTTGTTAGGTTAAACATTTATTTACTAGCAAAGCACCGAAACAGAACATGAAATACACTTATTACACGTCCTATGCAGAAAGCAGTTATGAACAAACATTATATTTAAAATTGTAAGGAATCGATTGACGTCACTTTTGCAAAGATCTGATTAGAAATTGCAGAACTTCAGATTCGTCACTGCTTAGCGTGCAACATTGTATAGTCCCGCTGGTTTCGAGCGTCGAAGCCCACGAAACTCAGCGAGACACATGATTGTTGGCGAGCATTGCGTTTGACGACTCTAGCTAGAGAATCATCCCGTATAAATGCTAAGAAACGATAGTGTGAAGCGGCGTGCGGTTCAACTGCACATTGACAATATCGTAGATTCTAGGGCCTACAATATTAGCTCCGTAATACGATGTTCTTCACCAGAGCACTGTATTACTGATGAAAATGATGCCAAACATGGAGCAATTCGGCCTATTTTTAGTGAACGTAGTGTGTGTGTGTGTGTCCTAATCATGTATTCATAAGAAAAAATAGATCGAATTGCTTCGCAACTCGACTTATTTTCGTGGACATAAACTCACCAATCCATCGGTGGTAACACTCTTATCAAGGTGTAATGAGAAATATGAACATATTCATATTCAGTACTGGATGACTCAAGTCGCCGTCGACTGAGGGCTCTAATAAATGTGCATTTATTTGGGAAACCAAAGCCGCGTCACTCGTGACACCTATTCGCGAACAGATATATGTATGTACGAGAAGAAGCAATGCAATTTCCCGATGACTTGAAGCAACATTTCAATAGGTAAATGCATGAAACTCTGGGATCAGGAATTCCCAACCAAGATGATGCATATGTAAGAACTGGCGAAATTCAACAATAGTTTGTCATCTAAATTTTACAATTAAAGTCTTTATTTGACGCGAATATGTAAAGTTTGTCAGAAAAGTTTTTCTCGATTTGAGTTCTATAGAAGGTTGACTTTCCTTCGCCATGCAAAGTCCTCTCTTGTCCTTCACGCTGGCAATAATGCAAGTCGCTCAGTTTCGTGGGTTTCGACGCTCGAATTCAGCGGGGCCACACAATGTTACGCACTAAGCAGTGACAAATCGTCAGTTCTGCATTTTTAATCAGATCTTTGCGAAAGTGACGTGAATCGATTTGTCACGTTTTCTCGATCAAATTGGCCCCAAAAATGATATTATTCGGACCATAATTAAGGTAATTACGCGAAAATTTGTTTGCAGAATTGGAAGCCCGTTTCGTTAAAAATAGTCTGATTTAAATTATTTTCTGTCAATTTAATCGGTTGAATGCCAGGAATCCATTTGTGTCACTTTCATATTGATACGATGATAAAAAAAACAAATTGTGTTCCTATATAATCGATGACACATCGCCGAGCAACGGCGATCTCGTGCGACTCGGGCAACAAAGGTTCTCGTCGGTTATTCGAGCATCTACGATCGTTACGGGCTCGGTTTCGTGTACACGACAATACGGACTTTTCGCTATCCCCACCACTTCTGTCTCACTCTTGTCCGCCGAAGGCGAGCGCGAGATGGCAAGAGAGCGAGCGAAGGCACTGACAGCGAGCGAGGACAGTACGAGATAGACGACGCGTTGATATTTTGTCTCGCTCCGTTTTTCGGACGCCTGACACTCCGTCCTTTGTGTGCGTGACGGGCGTATGCGATGGTTGCAAGCGCTTACGGTGAGCACGGGACCCGCTTCGCAAAATCTTGACGCAGGCCAGGCATAAGTCTTTTTTGCGCCCTAGGCGAACTTGTCAAATTGCGCCCTTTATTACATTACATTTATTTGAGATTATTTATGACTTTACTCTGTAAAATTAGGCAACTGCTAGGGCGTAAGATTGACAAGAGGCGCAAAATGGCCTTTTCATTGTTGACATTGTTGAAAATAAATTTTTAAATAAAATACTACAAATTATATTACAACGGTTTTAAACTACGAGTAAAAGTTTAGAGTAAGGTCATGAAGAAGCTGAATTAAATGTTTTATAATAAATGGCGGAATTTGGCAAGCTCGATTATGTCGCAAAAAAGACTCGTGCCGTGCCTGGCTATCTGACCGTGGCGCGCATGCGTCGAACAGTCACGATTCCATCTGAGCGCTCGCGCCCGTCGTGCACGCAAAGCGTTCCATCCCGCTCCCCCTTTCGGCCAGAAAGAAGCGAGAAACTCAGCCTCGGAATTGGGCTTCATTCATGATACGGGCTCAACGCCGGTCCCGACCAGCGAGCGGCTAACGAGACTTTACATTTACATTCAGATATATTGGCCGGTGCGTTTCGTAACGCGTATTCTCCCACCATAGGTACCGCTTGCCTGCCTCGGTGCTCCTGTTTGCAACGTTTTCTGACTCGCTCTCGTTCCATCTCATTCTCGCCTTCGCAGAACAAGAGTGAGCCAGGTGATGGGGTTAGCGCCAAGCTTCTAGTGTGTATAGGCCAAACCGAGTTGTCAGCATAGAAATACACATCAGAATAGGTGTGCCTTAGCTCCGAAAAAATTCAGGAGCTTTATTGGTCTGAACATTGATTCTTTCTCGATAGCTTCATCTCGTATTGGGCATAACAGCCACACGGCTACGTTCAGACGGAGCCGAGCAGCATTCCCGTTACCCCACCATACTCCTCGATCGCTGTTCGCGAAAACGAATTGACCGGCCAATATATCTGAATACGACCTTAGGATAAAGAGATTGGAGACTTTTCCTTGTTGTATGTTATATACAATAGTCGGAAGAATAATAATAAGAGCAATAATTGCAAATAATTGCTGTAACTTCCACATTCTGAAAATATGATATCAGTAAATCAATATTTCCAGTATTAGTAAAAAAGTTCCAATCTCTTTTTTTATTTTAAATAATGTGGCCATATAATTATAACATAAATTCGACAGCGATTTCAAGTGATGTATGTGTTACACTAAAAGCGTTAATTTAGTAAATGTACACAGTTCCCAACAGTTATATGCCTAAAATGCATATAACCTAACCTACAATCGTCCGAAAATTCATACATTGACTGCATCACGCTTTTACTGTGGCTTGTGTATCCAGCTAACGCTTCAGTTTTGCTATGATTCCACGTCGGCTGTCCTCCCGAGTAGGCGCCATCTCGTGTACACTAGCTGAACTAAATTTGACACGTGACTTGCTCTGTATTATCGCCAATATGGCGGAACTCGTATTTGGGACTGCAGTCACGATTTTTCACTATTCGTCCTTATATGAGCAAATTTGGAGCTGGTTTAGGACTCATTCGAAAGAGGAAGGTTCAATGCAGAGCGCTCTTCTCACCGTTTCAGTCACAAAGCTCTTTTAGTGACCTAAAAATACTTGGATTCTGCGGGTGTATTTTGTTGACTTTTGCTCTACTTTGGACACTCATATTATTAGATATCAACACAATCTCGTTGAATCATGAGAAGAGCGCTATGCATTGAACCTTCCTCTTTCGAATGAGTCCTAACCCAGCCCAAAATCTGCTCATATAAGGACGAATGATGAAAAATCCCAACCCCCTGTTTCGGGCCAGATTGTGTCGGTATACAGCGCGCTGCATTACCCGTGTCTACCCCCTTAATAGCAAGGTGGACTGATACACATGGTCTAAGTCTTAACCCGTCTAAAACATCCCTACTGCTAGTAGGGTCTAATCCCCTTCTAGCGCAGTTAAATTCTTTTAAAATTCACTTCAATGATAGCGTTAACCAGCGCGACGACCGCGGTCGAACCATCAGAGTAATACGTTCGCAATGGGACGAGAAACGTGGATCAATGGTTGTTTGGTCGATCGGACGATTTTTTCGGTGTTCTCGGACCACGGTGCCGGAGGACTTTGAAATCCGTCGGGACTTTGAAATATTTCGACGAGATTGGAGTTTTTCGCGATTTTCTCGAAAACCAGCGCGACGACCGCGGTCGAACCATCAGAGTAATACGTTCGCAATGGGACGAGAAACGTGGATCAATGGTTGTCTGGTCGATCGGACGATTTTTTGGACCATCCCGGAGGACGGTGCCGGAGGACTTTGAAATATTTCGACGAGATTGGAGTTTTTCGCGATTTTCTCGAAAACCAGCGCGACGACCGCGGTCGAACCATCAGAGTAATACGTTCGCAATGGGACGAGAAACGTGGATCAATGGTTGTCTGGTCGATCGGACGATTTTTTGGACCATCCCGGAGGACGGTGCCGGAGGACTTTGAAATATTTCGACGAGATTGGAGTTTTTCGCGATTTTCTCGAAAACCAGCGCGACGACCGCGGTCGAACCATCAGAGTAATACGTTCGCAATGGGACGAGAAACGTGGATCAATGGTTGTCTGGTCGATCGGACGATTTTTTGGACCATCCCGGAGGACGGTGCCGGAGGACTTTGAAATATTTCGACGAGATTGGAGTTTTTCGCGATTTTCTCGAAAACCAGCGCGACGACCGCGGTCGAACCATCAGAGTAATACGTTCGCAATGGGACGAGAAACGTGGATCAATGGTTGTCTGGTCGATCGGACGATTTTTTGGACCATCCCGGAGGACGGTGCCGGAGGACTTTGAAATATTTCGACGAGATTGGAGTTTTTCGCGATTTTCTCGAAAACCAGCGCGACGACCGCGGTCGAACCATCAGAGTAATACGTTCGCAATGGGACGAGAAACGTGGATCAATGGTTGTCTGGTCGATCGGACGATTTTTTGGACCTTCCGGAGGACGGTGCCGGAGGACTTTGAAATATTTCGACGAGATTGGAGTTTTTCGCGATTTTCTCGAAAACCAGCGCGACGACCGCGGTCGAACCATCAGAGTAATACGTTCGCAATGGGACGAGAAACGTGGATCAATGGTTGTCTGGTCGATCGGACGATTTTTTGGACCATCCCGGAGGACGGTGCCGGAGGACTTTGAAATATTTCGACGAGATTGGAGTTTTTCGCGATTTTCTCGAAAACCAGCGCGACGACCGCGGTCGAACCATCAGAGTAATACGTTCGCAATGGGACGAGAAACGTGGATCAATGGTTGTTTGGTCGATCGGACGATTTTTTCGGTGTTCTCGGACCACGGTGCCGGAGGACTTTGAAATCCGTCGGGACTTTGAAATATTTCGACGAGATTGGAGTTTTTCGCGATTTTCTCGAAAACCAGCGCGACGACCGCGGTCGAACCATCAGAGTAATACGTTCGCAATGGGACGAGAAACGTGGATCAATGGTTGTCTGGTCGATCGGACGATTTTTTCGGTGTTCTCGGACCACGGTGCCGGAGGACTTTGAAATCCGTCGGGACTTTGAAATATTTCGACGAGATTGGAGTTTTTCGCGATTTTCTCGAAAACCAGCGCGACGACCGCGGTAGAACCATCAGAGTAATACGTTCGCAATGGGACGAGAAACGTGGATCAATGGTTGTCTGGTCGATCGGACGATTTTTTGGACCATCCCGGAGGACGGTGCCGGAGGACTTTGAAATATTTCGACGAGATTGGAGTTTTTCGCGATTTTCTCGAAAACCAGCGCGACGACCGCGGTCGAACCATCAGAGTAATACGTTCGCAATGGGACGAGAAACGTGGATCAATGGTTGTTTGGTCGATCGGACGATTTTTTCGGTGTTCTCGGACCACGGTGCCGGAGGACTTTGAAATCCGTCGGGACTTTGAAATATTTCGACGAGATTGGAGTTTTTCGCGATTTTCTCGAAAACCAGCGCGACGACCGCGGTCGAACCATCAGAGTAATACGTTCGCAATGGGACGAGAAACGTGGATCAATGGTTGTCTGGTCGATCGGACGATTTTTTGGACCATCCCGGAGGACGGTGCCGGAGGACTTTGAAATATTTCGACGAGATTGGAGTTTTTCGCGATTTTCTCGAAAACCAGCGCGACGACCGCGGTCGAACCATCAGAGTAATACGTTCGCAATGGGACGAGAAACGTGGATCAATGGTTGTTTGGTCGATCGGACGATTTTTTCGGTGTTCTCGGACCACGGTGCCGGAGGACTTTGAAATCCGTCGGGACTTTGAAATATTTCGACGAGATTGGAGTTTTTCGCGATTTTCTCGAAAACCAGCGCGACGACCGCGGTCGAACCATCAGAGTAATACGTTCGCAATGGGACGAGAAACGTGGATCAATGGTTGTCTGGTCGATCGGACGATTTTTTGGACCATCCCGGAGGACGGTGCCGGAGGACTTTGAAATATTTCGACGAGATTGGAGTTTTTCGCGATTTTCTCGAAAACCAGCGCGACGACCGCGGTCGAACCATCAGAGTAATACGTTCGCAATGGGACGAGAAACGTGGATCAATGGTTGTCTGGTCGATCGGACGATTTTTTGGACCATCCCGGAGGACGGTGCCGGAGGACTTTGAAATATTTCGACGAGATTGGAGTTTTTCGCGATTTTCTCGAAAACCAGCGCGACGACCGCGGTCGAACCATCAGAGTAATACGTTCGCAATGGGACGAGAAACGTGGATCAATGGTTGTCTGGTCGATCGGACGATTTTTTGGACCATCCCGGAGGACGGTGCCGGAGGACTTTGAAATATTTCGACGAGATTGGAGTTTTTCGCGATTTTCTCGAAAACCAGCGCGACGACCGCGGTCGAACCATCAGAGTAATACGTTCGCAATGGGACGAGAAACGTGGATCAATGGTTGTTTGGTCGATCGGACGATTTTTTCGGTGTTCTCGGACCACGGTGCCGGAGGACTTTGAAATCCGTCGGGACTTTGAAATATTTCGACGAGATTGGAGTTTTTCGCGATTTTCTCGAAAACCAGCGCGACGACCGCGGTCGAACCATCAGAGTAATACGTTCGCAATGGGACGAGAAACGTGGATCAATGGTTGTCTGGTCGATCGGACGATTTTTTCGGTGTTCTCGGACCACGGTGCCGGAGGACTTTGAAATCCGTCGGGACTTTGAAATATTTCGACGAGATTGGAGTTTTTCGCGATTTTCTCGAAAACCAGCGCGACGACCGCGGTAGAACCATCAGAGTAATACGTTCGCAATGGGACGAGAAACGTGGATCAATGGTTGTCTGGTCGATCGGACGATTTTTTGGACCATCCCGGAGGACGGTGCCGGAGGACTTTGAAATATTTCGACGAGATTGGAGTTTTTCGCGATTTTCTCGAAAACCAGCGCGACGACCGCGGTCGAACCATCAGAGTAATACGTTCGCAATGGGACGAGAAACGTGGATCAATGGTTGTTTGGTCGATCGGACGATTTTTTCGGTGTTCTCGGACCACGGTGCCGGAGGACTTTGAAATCCGTCGGGACTTTGAAATATTTCGACGAGATTGGAGTTTTTCGCGATTTTCTCGAAAACCAGCGCGACGACCGCGGTCGAACCATCAGAGTAATACGTTCGCAATGGGACGAGAAACGTGGATCAATGGTTGTCTGGTCGATCGGACGATTTTTTGGACCATCCCGGAGGACGGTGCCGGAGGACTTTGAAATATTTCGACGAGATTGGAGTTTTTCGCGATTTTCTCGAAAACCAGCGCGACGACCGCGGTCGAACCATCAGAGTAATACGTTCGCAATGGGACGAGAAACGTGGATCAATGGTTGTTTGGTCGATCGGACGATTTTTTCGGTGTTCTCGGACCACGGTGCCGGAGGACTTTGAAATCCGTCGGGACTTTGAAATATTTCGACGAGATTGGAGTTTTTCGCGATTTTCTCGAAAACCAGCGCGACGACCGCGGTCGAACCATCAGAGTAATACGTTCGCAATGGGACGAGAAACGTGGATCAATGGTTGTCTGGTCGATCGGACGATTTTTTGGACCATCCCGGAGGACGGTGCCGGAGGACTTTGAAATATTTCGACGAGATTGGAGTTTTTCGCGATTTTCTCGAAAACCAGCGCGACGACCGCGGTCGAACCATCAGAGTAATACGTTCGCAATGGGACGAGAAACGTGGATCAATGGTTGTCTGGTCGATCGGACGATTTTTTGGACCATCCCGGAGGACGGTGCCGGAGGACTTTGAAATATTTCGACGAGATTGGAGTTTTTCGCGATTTTCTCGAAAACCAGCGCGACGACCGCGGTCGAACCATCAGAGTAATACGTTCGCAATGGGACGAGAAACGTGGATCAATGGTTGTCTGGTCGATCGGACGATTTTTTGGACCATCCCGGAGGACGGTGCCGGAGGACTTTGAAATATTTCGACGAGATTGGAGTTTTTCGCGATTTTCTCGAAAACCAGCGCGACGACCGCGGTCGAACCATCAGAGTAATACGTTCGCAATGGGACGAGAAACGTGGATCAATGGTTGTCTGGTCGATCGGACGATTTTTTGGACCATCCCGGAGGACGGTGCCGGAGGACTTTGAAATATTTCGACGAGATTGGAGTTTTTCGCGATTTTCTCGAAAACCAGCGCGACGACCGCGGTCGAACCATCAGAGTAATACGTTCGCAATGGGACGAGAAACGTGGATCAATGGTTGTTTGGTCGATCGGACGATTTTTTCGGTGTTCTCGGACCACGGTGCCGGAGGACTTTGAAATCCGTCGGGACTTTGAAATATTTCGACGAGATTGGAGTTTTTCGCGATTTTCTCGAAAACCAGCGCGACGACCGCGGTCGAACCATCAGAGTAATACGTTCGCAATGGGACGAGAAACGTGGATCAATGGTTGTCTGGTCGATCGGACGATTTTTTGGACCATCCCGGAGGACGGTGCCGGAGGACTTTGAAATATTTCGACGAGATTGGAGTTTTTCGCGATTTTCTCGAAAACCAGCGCGACGACCGCGGTCGAACCATCAGAGTAATACGTTCGCAATGGGACGAGAAACGTGGATCAATGGTTGTCTGGTCGATCGGACGATTTTTTGGACCATCCCGGAGGACGGTGCCGGAGGACTTTGAAATATTTCGACGAGATTGGAGTTTTTCGCGATTTTCTCGAAAACCAGCGCGACGACCGCGGTCGAACCATCAGAGTAATACGTTCGCAATGGGACGAGAAACGTGGATCAATGGTTGTTTGGTCGATCGGACGATTTTTTGGACCTTCCGGAGGACGGTGCCGGAGAACTCAACTTGAAGTTGAATCAGACTTGCACTTAATAGCAAGGTGGACTGATACACATGGTCTAAGTCTTAACCCGTCTAAAACATCCCTACTGCTAGTAGGGTCTAATCCCCTTCTAGCGCAGTTAAATTCTTTTAAAATTCACTTCAATGATAGCGTTAACCAGCGCGACGACCGCGGTCGAACCATCAGAGTAATACGTTCGCAATGGGACGAGAAACGTGGATCAATGGTTGTCTGGTCGATCGGACGATTTTTTGGACCATCCCGGAGGACGGTGCCGGAGGACTTTGAAATATTTCGACGAGATTGGAGTTTTTCGCGATCTTCTCGAAAACCAGCGCGACGACCGCGGTCGAACCATCAGAGTAATACGTTCGCAATGGGACGAGAAACGTGGATCAATGGTTGTTTGGTCGATCGGACGATTTTTTCGGTGTTCTCGGACCACGGTGCCGGAGGACTTTGAAATCCGTCGGGACTTTGAAATATTTCGACGAGATTGGAGTTTTTCGCGATTTTCTCGAAAACCAGCGCGACGACCGCGGTCGAACCATCAGAGTAATACGTTCGCAATGGGACGAGAAACGTGGATCAATGGTTGTCTGGTCGATCGGACGATTTTTTGGACCATCCCGGAGGACGGTGCCGGAGGACTTTGAAATATTTCGACGAGATTGGAGTTTTTCGCGATTTTCTCGAAAACCAGCGCGACGACCGCGGTCGAACCATCAGAGTAATACGTTCGCAATGGGACGAGAAACGTGGATCAATGGTTGTCTGGTCGATCGGACGATTTTTTGGACCATCCCGGAGGACGGTGCCGGAGGACTTTGAAATATTTCGACGAGATTGGAGTTTTTCGCGATTTTCTCGAAAACCAGCGCGACGACCGCGGTCGAACCATCAGAGTAATACGTTCGCAATGGGACGAGAAACGTGGATCAATGGTTGTCTGGTCGATCGGACGATTTTTTGGACCATCCCGGAGGACGGTGCCGGAGGACTTTGAAATATTTCGACGAGATTGGAGTTTTTCGCGATTTTCTCGAAAACCAGCGCGACGACCGCGGTCGAACCATCAGAGTAATACGTTCGCAATGGGACGAGAAACGTGGATCAATGGTTGTTTGGTCGATCGGACGATTTTTTCGGTGTTCTCGGACCACGGTGCCGGAGGACTTTGAAATCCGTCGGGACTTTGAAATATTTCGACGAGATTGGAGTTTTTCGCGATTTTCTCGAAAACCAGCGCGACGACCGCGGTCGAACCATCAGAGTAATACGTTCGCAATGGGACGAGAAACGTGGATCAATGGTTGTCTGGTCGATCGGACGATTTTTTGGACCATCCCGGAGGACGGTGCCGGAGGACTTTGAAATATTTCGACGAGATTGGAGTTTTTCGCGATTTTCTCGAAAACCAGCGCGACGACCGCGGTCGAACCATCAGAGTAATACGTTCGCAATGGGACGAGAAACGTGGATCAATGGTTGTTTGGTCGATCGGACGATTTTTTGGACCTTCCGGAGGACGGTGCCGGAGAACTCAACTTGAAGTTGAATCAGACTTGCACTTAATAGCAAGGTGGACTGATACACATGGTCTAAGTCTTAACCCGTCTAAAACATCCCTACTGCTAGTAGGGTCTAATCCCCTTCTAGCGCAGTTAAATTCTTTTAAAATTCACTTCAATGATAGCGTTAACCAGCGCGACGACCGCGGTCGAACCATCAGAGTAATACGTTCGCAATGGGACGAGAAACGTGGATCAATGGTTGTTTGGTCGATCGGACGATTTTTTCGGTGTTCTCGGACCACGGTGCCGGAGGACTTTGAAATCCGTCGGGACTTTGAAATATTTCGACGAGATTGGAGTTTTTCGCGATTTTCTCGAAAACCAGCGCGACGACCGCGGTCGAACCATCAGAGTAATACGTTCGCAATGGGACGAGAAACGTGGATCAATGGTTGTCTGGTCGATCGGACGATTTTTTGGACCATCCCGGAGGACGGTGCCGGAGGACTTTGAAATATTTCGACGAGATTGGAGTTTTTCGCGATTTTCTCGAAAACCAGCGCGACGACCGCGGTCGAACCATCAGAGTAATACGTTCGCAATGGGACGAGAAACGTGGATCAATGGTTGTTTGGTCGATCGGACGATTTTTTGGACCTTCCGGAGGACGGTGCCGGAGAACTCAACTTGAAGTTGAATCAGACTTGCACTTAATAGCAAGGTGGACTGATACACATGGTCTAAGTCTTAACCCGTCTAAAACATCCCTACTGCTAGTAGGGTCTAATCCCCTTCTAGCGCAGTTAAATTCTTTTAAAATTCACTTCAATGATAGCGTTAACCAGCGCGACGACCGCGGTCGAACCATCAGAGTAATACGTTCGCAATGGGACGAGAAACGTGGATCAATGGTTGTTTGGTCGATCGGACGATTTTTTCGGTGTTCTCGGACCACGGTGCCGGAGGACTTTGAAATCCGTCGGGACTTTGAAATATTTCGACGAGATTGGAGTTTTTCGCGATTTTCTCGAAAACCAGCGCGACGACCGCGGTCGAACCATCAGAGTAATACGTTCGCAATGGGACGAGAAACGTGGATCAATGGTTGTCTGGTCGATCGGACGATTTTTTGGACCATCCCGGAGGACGGTGCCGGAGGACTTTGAAATATTTCGACGAGATTGGAGTTTTTCGCGATTTTCTCGAAAACCAGCGCGACGACCGCGGTCGAACCATCAGAGTAATACGTTCGCAATGGGACGAGAAACGTGGATCAATGGTTGTCTGGTCGATCGGACGATTTTTTGGACCATCCCGGAGGACGGTGCCGGAGGACTTTGAAATATTTCGACGAGATTGGAGTTTTTCGCGATTTTCTCGAAAACCAGCGCGACGACCGCGGTCGAACCATCAGAGTAATACGTTCGCAATGGGACGAGAAACGTGGATCAATGGTTGTCTGGTCGATCGGACGATTTTTTGGACCATCCCGGAGGACGGTGCCGGAGGACTTTGAAATATTTCGACGAGATTGGAGTTTTTCGCGATTTTCTCGAAAACCAGCGCGACGACCGCGGTCGAACCATCAGAGTAATACGTTCGCAATGGGACGAGAAACGTGGATCAATGGTTGTTTGGTCGATCGGACGATTTTTTGGACCTTCCGGAGGACGGTGCCGGAGAACTCAACTTGAAGTTGAATCAGACTTGCACTTAATAGCAAGGTGGACTGATACACATGGTCTAAGTCTTAACCCGTCTAAAACATCCCTACTGCTAGTAGGGTCTAATCCCCTTCTAGCGCAGTTAAATTCTTTTAAAATTCACTTCAATGATAGCGTTAACCAGCGCGACGACCGCGGTCGAACCATCAGAGTAATACGTTCGCAATGGGACGAGAAACGTGGATCAATGGTTGTTTGGTCGATCGGACGATTTTTTCGGTGTTCTCGGACCACGGTGCCGGAGGACTTTGAAATCCGTCGGGACTTTGAAATATTTCGACGAGATTGGAGTTTTTCGCGATTTTCTCGAAAACCAGCGCGACGACCGCGGTCGAACCATCAGAGTAATACGTTCGCAATGGGACGAGAAACGTGGATCAATGGTTGTCTGGTCGATCGGACGATTTTTTGGACCATCCCGGAGGACGGTGCCGGAGGACTTTGAAATATTTCGACGAGATTGGAGTTTTTCGCGATTTTCTCGAAAACCAGCGCGACGACCGCGGTCGAACCATCAGAGTAATACGTTCGCAATGGGACGAGAAACGTGGATCAATGGTTGTCTGGTCGATCGGACGATTTTTTGGACCATCCCGGAGGACGGTGCCGGAGGACTTTGAAATATTTCGACGAGATTGGAGTTTTTCGCGATTTTCTCGAAAACCAGCGCGACGACCGCGGTCGAACCATCAGAGTAATACGTTCGCAATGGGACGAGAAACGTGGATCAATGGTTGTCTGGTCGATCGGACGATTTTTTGGACCATCCCGGAGGACGGTGCCGGAGGACTTTGAAATATTTCGACGAGATTGGAGTTTTTCGCGATTTTCTCGAAAACCAGCGCGACGACCGCGGTCGAACCATCAGAGTAATACGTTCGCAATGGGACGAGAAACGTGGATCAATGGTTGTTTGGTCGATCGGACGATTTTTTCGGTGTTCTCGGACCACGGTGCCGGAGGACTTTGAAATCCGTCGGGACTTTGAAATATTTCGACGAGATTGGAGTTTTTCGCGATTTTCTCGAAAACCAGCGCGACGACCGCGGTCGAACCATCAGAGTAATACGTTCGCAATGGGACGAGAAACGTGGATCAATGGTTGTCTGGTCGATCGGACGATTTTTTGGACCATCCCGGAGGACGGTGCCGGAGGACTTTGAAATATTTCGACGAGATTGGAGTTTTTCGCGATTTTCTCGAAAACCAGCGCGACGACCGCGGTCGAACCATCAGAGTAATACGTTCGCAATGGGACGAGAAACGTGGATCAATGGTTGTTTGGTCGATCGGACGATTTTTTGGACCTTCCGGAGGACGGTGCCGGAGAACTCAACTTGAAGTTGAATCAGACTTGCACTTAATAGCAAGGTGGACTGATACACATGGTCTAAGTCTTAACCCGTCTAAAACATCCCTACTGCTAGTAGGGTCTAATCCCCTTCTAGCGCAGTTAAATTCTTTTAAAATTCACTTCAATGATAGCGTTAACCAGCGCGACGACCGCGGTCGAACCATCAGAGTAATACGTTCGCAATGGGACGAGAAACGTGGATCAATGGTTGTTTGGTCGATCGGACGATTTTTTCGGTGTTCTCGGACCACGGTGCCGGAGGACTTTGAAATCCGTCGGGACTTTGAAATATTTCGACGAGATTGGAGTTTTTCGCGATTTTCTCGAAAACCAGCGCGACGACCGCGGTCGAACCATCAGAGTAATACGTTCGCAATGGGACGAGAAACGTGGATCAATGGTTGTCTGGTCGATCGGACGATTTTTTGGACCATCCCGGAGGACGGTGCCGGAGGACTTTGAAATATTTCGACGAGATTGGAGTTTTTCGCGATTTTCTCGAAAACCAGCGCGACGACCGCGGTCGAACCATCAGAGTAATACGTTCGCAATGGGACGAGAAACGTGGATCAATGGTTGTCTGGTCGATCGGACGATTTTTTGGACCATCCCGGAGGACGGTGCCGGAGGACTTTGAAATATTTCGACGAGATTGGAGTTTTTCGCGATTTTCTCGAAAACCAGCGCGACGACCGCGGTCGAACCATCAGAGTAATACGTTCGCAATGGGACGAGAAACGTGGATCAATGGTTGTCTGGTCGATCGGACGATTTTTTGGACCATCCCGGAGGACGGTGCCGGAGGACTTTGAAATATTTCGACGAGATTGGAGTTTTTCGCGATTTTCTCGAAAACCAGCGCGACGACCGCGGTCGAACCATCAGAGTAATACGTTCGCAATGGGACGAGAAACGTGGATCAATGGTTGTTTGGTCGATCGGACGATTTTTTCGGTGTTCTCGGACCACGGTGCCGGAGGACTTTGAAATCCGTCGGGACTTTGAAATATTTCGACGAGATTGGAGTTTTTCGCGATTTTCTCGAAAACCAGCGCGACGACCGCGGTCGAACCATCAGAGTAATACGTTCGCAATGGGACGAGAAACGTGGATCAATGGTTGTCTGGTCGATCGGACGATTTTTTGGACCATCCCGGAGGACGGTGCCGGAGGACTTTGAAATATTTCGACGAGATTGGAGTTTTTCGCGATTTTCTCGAAAACCAGCGCGACGACCGCGGTCGAACCATCAGAGTAATACGTTCGCAATGGGACGAGAAACGTGGATCAATGGTTGTTTGGTCGATCGGACGATTTTTTGGACCTTCCGGAGGACGGTGCCGGAGAACTCAACTTGAAGTTGAATCAGACTTGCACTTAATAGCAAGGTGGACTGATACACATGGTCTAAGTCTTAACCCGTCTAAAACATCCCTACTGCTAGTAGGGTCTAATCCCCTTCTAGCGCAGTTAAATTCTTTTAAAATTCACTTCAATGATAGCGTTAACCAGCGCGACGACCGCGGTCGAACCATCAGAGTAATACGTTCGCAATGGGACGAGAAACGTGGATCAATGGTTGTCTGGTCGATCGGACGATTTTTTGGACCATCCCGGAGGACGGTGCCGGAGGACTTTGAAATATTTCGACGAGATTGGAGTTTTTCGCGATTTTCTCGAAAACCAGCGCGACGACCGCGGTCGAACCATCAGAGTAATACGTTCGCAATGGGACGAGAAACGTGGATCAATGGTTGTTTGGTCGATCGGACGATTTTTTCGGTGTTCTCGGACCACGGTGCCGGAGGACTTTGAAATCCGTCGGGACTTTGAAATATTTCGACGAGATTGGAGTTTTTCGCGATTTTCTCGAAAACCAGCGCGACGACCGCGGTCGAACCATCAGAGTAATACGTTCGCAATGGGACGAGAAACGTGGATCAATGGTTGTCTGGTCGATCGGACGATTTTTTCGGTGTTCTCGGACCACGGTGCCGGAGGACTTTGAAATCCGTCGGGACTTTGAAATATTTCGACGAGATTGGAGTTTTTCGCGATTTTCTCGAAAACCAGCGCGACGACCGCGGTCGAACCATCAGAGTAATACGTTCGCAATGGGACGAGAAACGTGGATCAATGGTTGTCTGGTCGATCGGACGATTTTTTGGACCATCCCGGAGGACGGTGCCGGAGGACTTTGAAATATTTCGACGAGATTGGAGTTTTTCGCGATTTTCTCGAAAACCAGCGCGACGACCGCGGTCGAACCATCAGAGTAATACGTTCGCAATGGGACGAGAAACGTGGATCAATGGTTGTTTGGTCGATCGGACGATTTTTTCGGTGTTCTCGGACCACGGTGCCGGAGGACTTTGAAATCCGTCGGGACTTTGAAATATTTCGACGAGATTGGAGTTTTTCGCGATTTTCTCGAAAACCAGCGCGACGACCGCGGTCGAACCATCAGAGTAATACGTTCGCAATGGGACGAGAAACGTGGATCAATGGTTGTCTGGTCGATCGGACGATTTTTTGGACCATCCCGGAGGACGGTGCCGGAGGACTTTGAAATATTTCGACGAGATTGGAGTTTTTCGCGATTTTCTCGAAAACCAGCGCGACGACCGCGGTCGAACCATCAGAGTAATACGTTCGCAATGGGACGAGAAACGTGGATCAATGGTTGTCTGGTCGATCGGACGATTTTTTGGACCATCCCGGAGGACGGTGCCGGAGGACTTTGAAATATTTCGACGAGATTGGAGTTTTTCGCGATTTTCTCGAAAACCAGCGCGACGACCGCGGTCGAACCATCAGAGTAATACGTTCGCAATGGGACGAGAAACGTGGATCAATGGTTGTCTGGTCGATCGGACGATTTTTTGGACCATCCCGGAGGACGGTGCCGGAGGACTTTGAAATATTTCGACGAGATTGGAGTTTTTCGCGATTTTCTCGAAAACCAGCGCGACGACCGCGGTCGAACCATCAGAGTAATACGTTCGCAATGGGACGAGAAACGTGGATCAATGGTTGTCTGGTCGATCGGACGATTTTTTGGACCATCCCGGAGGACGGTGCCGGAGGACTTTGAAATATTTCGACGAGATTGGAGTTTTTCGCGATTTTCTCGAAAACCAGCGCGACGACCGCGGTCGAACCATCAGAGTAATACGTTCGCAATGGGACGAGAAACGTGGATCAATGGTTGTCTGGTCGATCGGACGATTTTTTGGACCATCCCGGAGGACGGTGCCGGAGGACTTTGAAATATTTCGACGAGATTGGAGTTTTTCGCGATTTTCTCGAAAACCAGCGCGACGACCGCGGTCGAACCATCAGAGTAATACGTTCGCAATGGGACGAGAAACGTGGATCAATGGTTGTTTGGTCGATCGGACGATTTTTTCGGTGTTCTCGGACCACGGTGCCGGAGGACTTTGAAATCCGTCGGGACTTTGAAATATTTCGACGAGATTGGAGTTTTTCGCGATTTTCTCGAAAACCAGCGCGACGACCGCGGTCGAACCATCAGAGTAATACGTTCGCAATGGGACGAGAAACGTGGATCAATGGTTGTCTGGTCGATCGGACGATTTTTTGGACCATCCCGGAGGACGGTGCCGGAGGACTTTGAAATATTTCGACGAGATTGGAGTTTTTCGCGATTTTCTCGAAAACCAGCGCGACGACCGCGGTCGAACCATCAGAGTAATACGTTCGCAATGGGACGAGAAACGTGGATCAATGGTTGTTTGGTCGATCGGACGATTTTTTGGACCTTCCGGAGGACGGTGCCGGAGAACTCAACTTGAAGTTGAATCAGACTTGCACTTAATAGCAAGGTGGACTGATACACATGGTCTAAGTCTTAACCCGTCTAAAACATCCCTACTGCTAGTAGGGTCTAATCCCCTTCTAGCGCAGTTAAATTCTTTTAAAATTCACTTCAATGATAGCGTTAACCAGCGCGACGACCGCGGTCGAACCATCAGAGTAATACGTTCGCAATGGGACGAGAAACGTGGATCAATGGTTGTCTGGTCGATCGGACGATTTTTTGGACCATCCCGGAGGACGGTGCCGGAGGACTTTGAAATATTTCGACGAGATTGGAGTTTTTCGCGATTTTCTCGAAAACCAGCGCGACGACCGCGGTCGAACCATCAGAGTAATACGTTCGCAATGGGACGAGAAACGTGGATCAATGGTTGTTTGGTCGATCGGACGATTTTTTCGGTGTTCTCGGACCACGGTGCCGGAGGACTTTGAAATCCGTCGGGACTTTGAAATATTTCGACGAGATTGGAGTTTTTCGCGATTTTCTCGAAAACCAGCGCGACGACCGCGGTCGAACCATCAGAGTAATACGTTCGCAATGGGACGAGAAACGTGGATCAATGGTTGTCTGGTCGATCGGACGATTTTTTCGGTGTTCTCGGACCACGGTGCCGGAGGACTTTGAAATCCGTCGGGACTTTGAAATATTTCGACGAGATTGGAGTTTTTCGCGATTTTCTCGAAAACCAGCGCGACGACCGCGGTCGAACCATCAGAGTAATACGTTCGCAATGGGACGAGAAACGTGGATCAATGGTTGTCTGGTCGATCGGACGATTTTTTGGACCATCCCGGAGGACGGTGCCGGAGGACTTTGAAATATTTCGACGAGATTGGAGTTTTTCGCGATTTTCTCGAAAACCAGCGCGACGACCGCGGTCGAACCATCAGAGTAATACGTTCGCAATGGGACGAGAAACGTGGATCAATGGTTGTTTGGTCGATCGGACGATTTTTTCGGTGTTCTCGGACCACGGTGCCGGAGGACTTTGAAATCCGTCGGGACTTTGAAATATTTCGACGAGATTGGAGTTTTTCGCGATTTTCTCGAAAACCAGCGCGACGACCGCGGTCGAACCATCAGAGTAATACGTTCGCAATGGGACGAGAAACGTGGATCAATGGTTGTCTGGTCGATCGGACGATTTTTTGGACCATCCCGGAGGACGGTGCCGGAGGACTTTGAAATATTTCGACGAGATTGGAGTTTTTCGCGATTTTCTCGAAAACCAGCGCGACGACCGCGGTCGAACCATCAGAGTAATACGTTCGCAATGGGACGAGAAACGTGGATCAATGGTTGTCTGGTCGATCGGACGATTTTTTGGACCATCCCGGAGGACGGTGCCGGAGGACTTTGAAATATTTCGACGAGATTGGAGTTTTTCGCGATTTTCTCGAAAACCAGCGCGACGACCGCGGTCGAACCATCAGAGTAATACGTTCGCAATGGGACGAGAAACGTGGATCAATGGTTGTTTGGTCGATCGGACGATTTTTTCGGTGTTCTCGGACCACGGTGCCGGAGGACTTTGAAATCCGTCGGGACTTTGAAATATTTCGACGAGATTGGAGTTTTTCGCGATTTTCTCGAAAACCAGCGCGACGACCGCGGTCGAACCATCAGAGTAATACGTTCGCAATGGGACGAGAAACGTGGATCAATGGTTGTCTGGTCGATCGGACGATTTTTTGGACCATCCCGGAGGACGGTGCCGGAGGACTTTGAAATATTTCGACGAGATTGGAGTTTTTCGCGATTTTCTCGAAAACCAGCGCGACGACCGCGGTCGAACCATCAGAGTAATACGTTCGCAATGGGACGAGAAACGTGGATCAATGGTTGTCTGGTCGATCGGACGATTTTTTGGACCATCCCGGAGGACGGTGCCGGAGGACTTTGAAATATTTCGACGAGATTGGAGTTTTTCGCGATTTTCTCGAAAACCAGCGCGACGACCGCGGTCGAACCATCAGAGTAATACGTTCGCAATGGGACGAGAAACGTGGATCAATGGTTGTCTGGTCGATCGGACGATTTTTTGGACCATCCCGGAGGACGGTGCCGGAGGACTTTGAAATATTTCGACGAGATTGGAGTTTTTCGCGATTTTCTCGAAAACCAGCGCGACGACCGCGGTCGAACCATCAGAGTAATACGTTCGCAATGGGACGAGAAACGTGGATCAATGGTTGTCTGGTCGATCGGACGATTTTTTGGACCATCCCGGAGGACGGTGCCGGAGGACTTTGAAATATTTCGACGAGATTGGAGTTTTTCGCGATTTTCTCGAAAACCAGCGCGACGACCGCGGTCGAACCATCAGAGTAATACGTTCGCAATGGGACGAGAAACGTGGATCAATGGTTGTCTGGTCGATCGGACGATTTTTTGGACCATCCCGGAGGACGGTGCCGGAGGACTTTGAAATATTTCGACGAGATTGGAGTTTTTCGCGATTTTCTCGAAAACCAGCGCGACGACCGCGGTCGAACCATCAGAGTAATACGTTCGCAATGGGACGAGAAACGTGGATCAATGGTTGTTTGGTCGATCGGACGATTTTTTCGGTGTTCTCGGACCACGGTGCCGGAGGACTTTGAAATCCGTCGGGACTTTGAAATATTTCGACGAGATTGGAGTTTTTCGCGATTTTCTCGAAAACCAGCGCGACGACCGCGGTCGAACCATCAGAGTAATACGTTCGCAATGGGACGAGAAACGTGGATCAATGGTTGTCTGGTCGATCGGACGATTTTTTGGACCATCCCGGAGGACGGTGCCGGAGGACTTTGAAATATTTCGACGAGATTGGAGTTTTTCGCGATTTTCTCGAAAACCAGCGCGACGACCGCGGTCGAACCATCAGAGTAATACGTTCGCAATGGGACGAGAAACGTGGATCAATGGTTGTTTGGTCGATCGGACGATTTTTTGGACCTTCCGGAGGACGGTGCCGGAGAACTCAACTTGAAGTTGAATCAGACTTGCACTTAATAGCAAGGTGGACTGATACACATGGTCTAAGTCTTAACCCGTCTAAAACATCCCTACTGCTAGAAGGGTCTAATCCCCTTCTAGCGCAGTTAAATTCTTTTAAAATTCACTTCAATGATAGCGTTAACCAGCGCGACGACCGCGGTCGAACCATCAGAGTAATACGTTCGCAATGGGACGAGAAACGTGGATCAATGGTTGTCTGGTCGATCGGACGATTTTTTGGACCATCCCGGAGGACGGTGCCGGAGGACTTTGAAATATTTCGACGAGATTGGAGTTTTTCGCGATTTTCTCGAAAACCAGCGCGACGACCGCGGTCGAACCATCAGAGTAATACGTTCGCAATGGGACGAGAAACGTGGATCAATGGTTGTTTGGTCGATCGGACGATTTTTTCGGTGTTCTCGGACCACGGTGCCGGAGGACTTTGAAATCCGTCGGGACTTTGAAATATTTCGACGAGATTGGAGTTTTTCGCGATTTTCTCGAAAACCAGCGCGACGACCGCGGTCGAACCATCAGAGTAATACGTTCGCAATGGGACGAGAAACGTGGATCAATGGTTGTCTGGTCGATCGGACGATTTTTTCGGTGTTCTCGGACCACGGTGCCGGAGGACTTTGAAATCCGTCGGGACTTTGAAATATTTCGACGAGATTGGAGTTTTTCGCGATTTTCTCGAAAACCAGCGCGACGACCGCGGTCGAACCATCAGAGTAATACGTTCGCAATGGGACGAGAAACGTGGATCAATGGTTGTCTGGTCGATCGGACGATTTTTTGGACCATCCCGGAGGACGGTGCCGGAGGACTTTGAAATATTTCGACGAGATTGGAGTTTTTCGCGATTTTCTCGAAAACCAGCGCGACGACCGCGGTCGAACCATCAGAGTAATACGTTCGCAATGGGACGAGAAACGTGGATCAATGGTTGTTTGGTCGATCGGACGATTTTTTCGGTGTTCTCGGACCACGGTGCCGGAGGACTTTGAAATCCGTCGGGACTTTGAAATATTTCGACGAGATTGGAGTTTTTCGCGATTTTCTCGAAAACCAGCGCGACGACCGCGGTCGAACCATCAGAGTAATACGTTCGCAATGGGACGAGAAACGTGGATCAATGGTTGTCTGGTCGATCGGACGATTTTTTGGACCATCCCGGAGGACGGTGCCGGAGGACTTTGAAATATTTCGACGAGATTGGAGTTTTTCGCGATTTTCTCGAAAACCAGCGCGACGACCGCGGTCGAACCATCAGAGTAATACGTTCGCAATGGGACGAGAAACGTGGATCAATGGTTGTCTGGTCGATCGGACGATTTTTTGGACCATCCCGGAGGACGGTGCCGGAGGACTTTGAAATATTTCGACGAGATTGGAGTTTTTCGCGATTTTCTCGAAAACCAGCGCGACGACCGCGGTCGAACCATCAGAGTAATACGTTCGCAATGGGACGAGAAACGTGGATCAATGGTTGTTTGGTCGATCGGACGATTTTTTGGACCTTCCGGAGGACGGTGCCGGAGAACTCAACTTGAAGTTGAATCAGACTTGCACTTAATAGCAAGGTGGACTGATACACATGGTCTAAGTCTTAACCCGTCTAAAACATCCCTGCTGCTAGTAGGGTCTAATCCCCTTCTAGCGCAGTTAAATTCTTTTAAAATTCACTTCAATGATAGCGTTAACCAGCGCGACGACCGCGGTCGAACCATCAGAGTAATACGTTCGCAATGGGACGAGAAACGTGGATCAATGGTTGTCTGGTCGATCGGACGATTTTTTGGACCATCCCGGAGGACGGTGCCGGAGGACTTTGAAATATTTCGACGAGATTGGAGTTTTTCGCGATTTTCTCGAAAACCAGCGCGACGACCGCGGTCGAACCATCAGAGTAATACGTTCGCAATGGGACGAGAAACGTGGATCAATGGTTGTTTGGTCGATCGGACGATTTTTTCGGTGTTCTCGGACCACGGTGCCGGAGGACTTTGAAATCCGTCGGGACTTTGAAATATTTCGACGAGATTGGAGTTTTTCGCGATTTTCTCGAAAACCAGCGCGACGACCGCGGTCGAACCATCAGAGTAATACGTTCGCAATGGGACGAGAAACGTGGATCAATGGTTGTCTGGTCGATCGGACGATTTTTTGGACCATCCCGGAGGACGGTGCCGGAGGACTTTGAAATATTTCGACGAGATTGGAGTTTTTCGCGATTTTCTCGAAAACCAGCGCGACGACCGCGGTCGAACCATCAGAGTAATACGTTCGCAATGGGACGAGAAACGTGGATCAATGGTTGTTTGGTCGATCGGACGATTTTTTCGGTGTTCTCGGACCACGGTGCCGGAGGACTTTGAAATCCGTCGGGACTTTGAAATATTTCGACGAGATTGGAGTTTTTCGCGATTTTCTCGAAAACCAGCGCGACGACCGCGGTCGAACCATCAGAGTAATACGTTCGCAATGGGACGAGAAACGTGGATCAATGGTTGTCTGGTCGATCGGACGATTTTTTGGACCATCCCGGAGGACGGTGCCGGAGGACTTTGAAATATTTCGACGAGATTGGAGTTTTTCGCGATTTTCTCGAAAACCAGCGCGACGACCGCGGTCGAACCATCAGAGTAATACGTTCGCAATGGGACGAGAAACGTGGATCAATGGTTGTTTGGTCGATCGGACGATTTTTTCGGTGTTCTCGGACCACGGTGCCGGAGGACTTTGAAATCCGTCGGGACTTTGAAATATTTCGACGAGATTGGAGTTTTTCGCGATTTTCTCGAAAACCAGCGCGACGACCGCGGTCGAACCATCAGAGTAATACGTTCGCAATGGGACGAGAAACGTGGATCAATGGTTGTTTGGTCGATCGGACGATTTTTTCGGTGTTCTCGGACCACGGTGCCGGAGGACTTTGAAATCCGTCGGGACTTTGAAATATTTCGACGAGATTGGAGTTTTTCGCGATTTTCTCGAAAACCAGCGCGACGACCGCGGTCGAACCATCAGAGTAATACGTTCGCAATGGGACGAGAAACGTGGATCAATGGTTGTTTGGTCGATCGGACGATTTTTTCGGTGTTCTCGGACCACGGTGCCGGAGGACTTTGAAATCCGTCGGGACTTTGAAATATTTCGACGAGATTGGAGTTTTTCGCGATTTTCTCGAAAACCAGCGCGACGACCGCGGTCGAACCATCAGAGTAATACGTTCGCAATGGGACGAGAAACGTGGATCAATGGTTGTCTGGTCGATCGGACGATTTTTTGGACCATCCCGGAGGACGGTGCCGGAGGACTTTGAAATATTTCGACGAGATTGGAGTTTTTCGCGATTTTCTCGAAAACCAGCGCGACGACCGCGGTCGAACCATCAGAGTAATACGTTCGCAATGGGACGAGAAACGTGGATCAATGGTTGTTTGGTCGATCGGACGATTTTTTCGGTGTTCTCGGACCACGGTGCCGGAGGACTTTGAAATCCGTCGGGACTTTGAAATATTTCGACGAGATTGGAGTTTTTCGCGATTTTCTCGAAAACCAGCGCGACGACCGCGGTCGAACCATCAGAGTAATACGTTCGCAATGGGACGAGAAACGTGGATCAATGGTTG
Organism: Andrena trimmerana; assembly: GCA_951215215.1. Taxonomy (NCBI): domain Eukaryota; kingdom Metazoa; phylum Arthropoda; class Insecta; order Hymenoptera; family Andrenidae; genus Andrena; species Andrena trimmerana. The sequence goes on from CATNUO010000013.1 coordinate 181,978, forward strand.
TCTGGTCGATCGGACGATTTTTTGGACCATCCCGGAGGACGGTGCCGGAGGACTTTGAAATATTTCGACGAGATTGGAGTTTTTCGCGATTTTCTCGAAAACCAGCGCGACGACCGCGGTCGAACCATCAGAGTAATACGTTCGCAATGGGACGAGAAACGTGGATCAATGGTTGTCTGGTCGATCGGACGATTTTTTGGACCATCCCGGAGGACGGTGCCGGAGGACTTTGAAATATTTCGACGAGATTGGAGTTTTTCGCGATTTTCTCGAAAACCAGCGCGACGACCGCGGTCGAACCATCAGAGTAATACGTTCGCAATGGGACGAGAAACGTGGATCAATGGTTGTTTGGTCGATCGGACGATTTTTTGGACCTTCCGGAGGACGGTGCCGGAGAACTCAACTTGAAGTTGAATCAGACTTGCACTTAATAGCAAGGTGGACTGATACACATGGTCTAAGTCTTAACCCGTCTAAAACATCCCTGCTGCTAGTAGGGTCTAATCCCCTTCTAGCGCAGTTAAATTCTTTTAAAATTCACTTCAATGATAGCGTTAACCAGCGCGACGACCGCGGTCGAACCATCAGAGTAATACGTTCGCAATGGGACGAGAAACGTGGATCAATGGTTGTCTGGTCGATCGGACGATTTTTTGGACCATCCCGGAGGACGGTGCCGGAGGACTTTGAAATATTTCGACGAGATTGGAGTTTTTCGCGATTTTCTCGAAAACCAGCGCGACGACCGCGGTCGAACCATCAGAGTAATACGTTCGCAATGGGACGAGAAACGTGGATCAATGGTTGTTTGGTCGATCGGACGATTTTTTGGACCTTCCGGAGGACGGTGCCGGAGAACTCAACTTGAAGTTGAATCAGACTTGCACTTAATAGCAAGGTGGACTGATACACATGGTCTAAGTCTTAACCCGTCTAAAACATCCCTGCTGCTAGTAGGGTCTAATCCCCTTCTAGCGCAGTTAAATTCTTTTAAAATTCACTTCAATGATAGCGTTAACCAGCGCGACGACCGCGGTCGAACCATCAGAGTAATACGTTCGCAATGGGACGAGAAACGTGGATCAATGGTTGTCTGGTCGATCGGACGATTTTTTGGACCATCCCGGAGGACGGTGCCGGAGGACTTTGAAATATTTCGACGAGATTGGAGTTTTTCGCGATTTTCTCGAAAACCAGCGCGACGACCGCGGTCGAACCATCAGAGTAATACGTTCGCAATGGGACGAGAAACGTGGATCAATGGTTGTTTGGTCGATCGGACGATTTTTTGGACCTTCCGGAGGACGGTGCCGGAGAACTCAACTTGAAGTTGAATCAGACTTGCACTTAATAGCAAGGTGGACTGATACACATGGTCTAAGTCTTAACCCGTCTAAAACATCCCTACTGCTAGTAGGGTCTAATCCCCTTCTAGCGCAGTTAAATTCTTTTAAAATTCACTTCAATGATAGCGTTAACCAGCGCGACGACCGCGGTCGAACCATCAGAGTAATACGTTCGCAATGGGACGAGAAACGTGGATCAATGGTTGTTTGGTCGATCGGACGATTTTTTCGGTGTTCTCGGACCACGGTGCCGGAGGACTTTGAAATCCGTCGGGACTTTGAAATATTTCGACGAGATTGGAGTTTTTCGCGATTTTCTCGAAAACCAGCGCGACGACCGCGGTCGAACCATCAGAGTAATACGTTCGCAATGGGACGAGAAACGTGGATCAATGGTTGTCTGGTCGATCGGACGATTTTTTGGACCATCCCGGAGGACGGTGCCGGAGGACTTTGAAATATTTCGACGAGATTGGAGTTTTTCGCGATTTTCTCGAAAACCAGCGCGACGACCGCGGTCGAACCATCAGAGTAATACGTTCGCAATGGGACGAGAAACGTGGATCAATGGTTGTCTGGTCGATCGGACGATTTTTTGGACCATCCCGGAGGACGGTGCCGGAGGACTTTGAAATATTTCGACGAGATTGGAGTTTTTCGCGATTTTCTCGAAAACCAGCGCGACGACCGCGGTCGAACCATCAGAGTAATACGTTCGCAATGGGACGAGAAACGTGGATCAATGGTTGTTTGGTCGATCGGACGATTTTTTGGACCTTCCGGAGGACGGTGCCGGAGAACTCAACTTGAAGTTGAATCAGACTTGCACTTAATAGCAAGGTGGACTGATACACATGGTCTAAGTCTTAACCCGTCTAAAACATCCCTACTGCTAGTAGGGTCTAATCCCCTTCTAGCGCAGTTAAATTCTTTTAAAATTCACTTCAATGATAGCGTTAACCAGCGCGACGACCGCGGTCGAACCATCAGAGTAATACGTTCGCAATGGGACGAGAAACGTGGATCAATGGTTGTTTGGTCGATCGGACGATTTTTTCGGTGTTCTCGGACCACGGTGCCGGAGGACTTTGAAATCCGTCGGGACTTTGAAATATTTCGACGAGATTGGAGTTTTTCGCGATTTTCTCGAAAACCAGCGCGACGACCGCGGTCGAACCATCAGAGTAATACGTTCGCAATGGGACGAGAAACGTGGATCAATGGTTGTCTGGTCGATCGGACGATTTTTTGGACCATCCCGGAGGACGGTGCCGGAGGACTTTGAAATATTTCGACGAGATTGGAGTTTTTCGCGATTTTCTCGAAAACCAGCGCGACGACCGCGGTCGAACCATCAGAGTAATACGTTCGCAATGGGACGAGAAACGTGGATCAATGGTTGTCTGGTCGATCGGACGATTTTTTGGACCATCCCGGAGGACGGTGCCGGAGGACTTTGAAATATTTCGACGAGATTGGAGTTTTTCGCGATTTTCTCGAAAACCAGCGCGACGACCGCGGTCGAACCATCAGAGTAATACGTTCGCAATGGGACGAGAAACGTGGATCAATGGTTGTTTGGTCGATCGGACGATTTTTTGGACCTTCCGGAGGACGGTGCCGGAGAACTCAACTTGAAGTTGAATCAGACTTGCACTTAATAGCAAGGTGGACTGATACACATGGTCTAAGTCTTAACCCGTCTAAAACATCCCTGCTGCTAGTAGGGTCTAATCCCCTTCTAGCGCAGTTAAATTCTTTTAAAATTCACTTCAATGATAGCGTTAACCAGCGCGACGACCGCGGTCGAACCATCAGAGTAATACGTTCGCAATGGGACGAGAAACGTGGATCAATGGTTGTCTGGTCGATCGGACGATTTTTTGGACCATCCCGGAGGACGGTGCCGGAGGACTTTGAAATATTTCGACGAGATTGGAGTTTTTCGCGATTTTCTCGAAAACCAGCGCGACGACCGCGGTCGAACCATCAGAGTAATACGTTCGCAATGGGACGAGAAACGTGGATCAATGGTTGTTTGGTCGATCGGACGATTTTTTGGACCTTCCGGAGGACGGTGCCGGAGAACTCAACTTGAAGTTGAATCAGACTTGCACTTAATAGCAAGGTGGACTGATACACATGGTCTAAGTCTTAACCCGTCTAAAACATCCCTACTGCTAGTAGGGTCTAATCCCCTTCTAGCGCAGTTAAATTCTTTTAAAATTCACTTCAATGATAGCGTTAACCAGCGCGACGACCGCGGTCGAACCATCAGAGTAATACGTTCGCAATGGGACGAGAAACGTGGATCAATGGTTGTTTGGTCGATCGGACGATTTTTTCGGTGTTCTCGGACCACGGTGCCGGAGGACTTTGAAATCCGTCGGGACTTTGAAATATTTCGACGAGATTGGAGTTTTTCGCGATTTTCTCGAAAACCAGCGCGACGACCGCGGTCGAACCATCAGAGTAATACGTTCGCAATGGGACGAGAAACGTGGATCAATGGTTGTCTGGTCGATCGGACGATTTTTTGGACCATCCCGGAGGACGGTGCCGGAGGACTTTGAAATATTTCGACGAGATTGGAGTTTTTCGCGATTTTCTCGAAAACCAGCGCGACGACCGCGGTCGAACCATCAGAGTAATACGTTCGCAATGGGACGAGAAACGTGGATCAATGGTTGTCTGGTCGATCGGACGATTTTTTGGACCATCCCGGAGGACGGTGCCGGAGGACTTTGAAATATTTCGACGAGATTGGAGTTTTTCGCGATTTTCTCGAAAACCAGCGCGACGACCGCGGTCGAACCATCAGAGTAATACGTTCGCAATGGGACGAGAAACGTGGATCAATGGTTGTCTGGTCGATCGGACGATTTTTTGGACCATCCCGGAGGACGGTGCCGGAGGACTTTGAAATATTTCGACGAGATTGGAGTTTTTCGCGATTTTCTCGAAAACCAGCGCGACGACCGCGGTCGAACCATCAGAGTAATACGTTCGCAATGGGACGAGAAACGTGGATCAATGGTTGTTTGGTCGATCGGACGATTTTTTGGACCTTCCGGAGGACGGTGCCGGAGAACTCAACTTGAAGTTGAATCAGACTTGCACTTAATAGCAAGGTGGACTGATACACATGGTCTAAGTCTTAACCCGTCTAAAACATCCCTGCTGCTAGTAGGGTCTAATCCCCTTCTAGCGCAGTTAAATTCTTTTAAAATTCACTTCAATGATAGCGTTAACCAGCGCGACGACCGCGGTCGAACCATCAGAGTAATACGTTCGCAATGGGACGAGAAACGTGGATCAATGGTTGTCTGGTCGATCGGACGATTTTTTGGACCATCCCGGAGGACGGTGCCGGAGGACTTTGAAATATTTCGACGAGATTGGAGTTTTTCGCGATTTTCTCGAAAACCAGCGCGACGACCGCGGTCGAACCATCAGAGTAATACGTTCGCAATGGGACGAGAAACGTGGATCAATGGTTGTTTGGTCGATCGGACGATTTTTTCGGTGTTCTCGGACCACGGTGCCGGAGGACTTTGAAATCCGTCGGGACTTTGAAATATTTCGACGAGATTGGAGTTTTTCGCGATTTTCTCGAAAACCAGCGCGACGACCGCGGTCGAACCATCAGAGTAATACGTTCGCAATGGGACGAGAAACGTGGATCAATGGTTGTTTGGTCGATCGGACGATTTTTTGGACCTTCCGGAGGACGGTGCCGGAGAACTCAACTTGAAGTTGAATCAGACTTGCACTTAATAGCAAGGTGGACTGATACACATGGTCTAAGTCTTAACCCGTCTAAAACATCCCTGCTGCTAGTAGGGTCTAATCCCCTTCTAGCGCAGTTAAATTCTTTTAAAATTCACTTCAATGATAGCGTTAACCAGCGCGACGACCGCGGTCGAACCATCAGAGTAATACGTTCGCAATGGGACGAGAAACGTGGATCAATGGTTGTCTGGTCGATCGGACGATTTTTTGGACCATCCCGGAGGACGGTGCCGGAGGACTTTGAAATATTTCGACGAGATTGGAGTTTTTCGCGATTTTCTCGAAAACCAGCGCGACGACCGCGGTCGAACCATCAGAGTAATACGTTCGCAATGGGACGAGAAACGTGGATCAATGGTTGTTTGGTCGATCGGACGATTTTTTGGACCTTCCGGAGGACGGTGCCGGAGAACTCAACTTGAAGTTGAATCAGACTTGCACTTAATAGCAAGGTGGACTGATACACATGGTCTAAGTCTTAACCCGTCTAAAACATCCCTACTGCTAGTAGGGTCTAATCCCCTTCTAGCGCAGTTAAATTCTTTTAAAATTCACTTCAATGATAGCGTTAACCAGCGCGACGACCGCGGTCGAACCATCAGAGTAATACGTTCGCAATGGGACGAGAAACGTGGATCAATGGTTGTTTGGTCGATCGGACGATTTTTTCGGTGTTCTCGGACCACGGTGCCGGAGGACTTTGAAATCCGTCGGGACTTTGAAATATTTCGACGAGATTGGAGTTTTTCGCGATTTTCTCGAAAACCAGCGCGACGACCGCGGTCGAACCATCAGAGTAATACGTTCGCAATGGGACGAGAAACGTGGATCAATGGTTGTCTGGTCGATCGGACGATTTTTTGGACCATCCCGGAGGACGGTGCCGGAGGACTTTGAAATATTTCGACGAGATTGGAGTTTTTCGCGATTTTCTCGAAAACCAGCGCGACGACCGCGGTCGAACCATCAGAGTAATACGTTCGCAATGGGACGAGAAACGTGGATCAATGGTTGTCTGGTCGATCGGACGATTTTTTGGACCATCCCGGAGGACGGTGCCGGAGGACTTTGAAATATTTCGACGAGATTGGAGTTTTTCGCGATTTTCTCGAAAACCAGCGCGACGACCGCGGTCGAACCATCAGAGTAATACGTTCGCAATGGGACGAGAAACGTGGATCAATGGTTGTCTGGTCGATCGGACGATTTTTTGGACCATCCCGGAGGACGGTGCCGGAGGACTTTGAAATATTTCGACGAGATTGGAGTTTTTCGCGATTTTCTCGAAAACCAGCGCGACGACCGCGGTCGAACCATCAGAGTAATACGTTCGCAATGGGACGAGAAACGTGGATCAATGGTTGTTTGGTCGATCGGACGATTTTTTGGACCTTCCGGAGGACGGTGCCGGAGAACTCAACTTGAAGTTGAATCAGACTTGCACTTAATAGCAAGGTGGACTGATACACATGGTCTAAGTCTTAACCCGTCTAAAACATCCCTGCTGCTAGTAGGGTCTAATCCCCTTCTAGCGCAGTTAAATTCTTTTAAAATTCACTTCAATGATAGCGTTAACCAGCGCGACGACCGCGGTCGAACCATCAGAGTAATACGTTCGCAATGGGACGAGAAACGTGGATCAATGGTTGTCTGGTCGATCGGACGATTTTTTGGACCATCCCGGAGGACGGTGCCGGAGGACTTTGAAATATTTCGACGAGATTGGAGTTTTTCGCGATTTTCTCGAAAACCAGCGCGACGACCGCGGTCGAACCATCAGAGTAATACGTTCGCAATGGGACGAGAAACGTGGATCAATGGTTGTTTGGTCGATCGGACGATTTTTTCGGTGTTCTCGGACCACGGTGCCGGAGGACTTTGAAATCCGTCGGGACTTTGAAATATTTCGACGAGATTGGAGTTTTTCGCGATTTTCTCGAAAACCAGCGCGACGACCGCGGTCGAACCATCAGAGTAATACGTTCGCAATGGGACGAGAAACGTGGATCAATGGTTGTCTGGTCGATCGGACGATTTTTTGGACCATCCCGGAGGACGGTGCCGGAGGACTTTGAAATATTTCGACGAGATTGGAGTTTTTCGCGATTTTCTCGAAAACCAGCGCGACGACCGCGGTCGAACCATCAGAGTAATACGTT